>JAJPUD010017950.1:0-14763 GCA_023553655.1 Myrmecobius fasciatus
GCAGAATCAGGAGATCATTATACACAGCAACAAGACAATACAGTAATCAATTCTGATGGACATGGTTCTCTTCAAAAATGAGATGTTTCAAAGGAGTTCCTATTGTTCAGTGATAAAGAAAGCTATCTACACCCAGAGAGAGGACTGTGGACCACAACATAGCATTTTCACTCTTTCTGATATTTGTTTGCATTTTGTTTTCCTTCTCAGGTTTTTTTTTCTTTCTAGATCCAATTTTTCTTGTGAAGCAAGATAACTGTATAAATATGTATGTATATATTCATTTATTATATTTTATATTTATTATTTATTATATATTTTAACATAGTTAACATAATTATTGGAGTACCTGCCATCTAGCAGAGGGGGTGGAGGGAAAGAAGGACAAAGTTGGAACAAAGTTTTGCAAGGACCAATGTTGAAAAATTACCTATGCATATGTTTTGCAATTAAAAAGCTTTAATAAGAAAAAAAAGATGTTTGTTGATAGGATTTTAAAGAAAAAAACTACATCAACACAAAATCAAAAGTTACTTAAGGATTTATTAAGAACTGAAATTGATCCCAAGTATATGATTTATTAGGTACAGTATGTGATTTGACATTTAACCATAAATCTCTGTAACTAAGTGGCATCATGTATAGAATGCTAGACTTGGAGTCAGACCTGAGTTCAAAATCTGCTTTTTACACTAACTAGGAAGTTGCTTGCCTCAGTTTTGTTATCTGTAAAATGAAGTAAAAATAGCACCTATCTCCCAGGGTTGTTGTGAAAATCAAATAAGTTAACCTGTAAAAATGCTTTGCAAACCTTAGAGCACTATGTAAATCCTAGCTATTATAATTGTGAATTTTTTTTTAAACATTAATTGCATTTTGCTTAACTTTTTTGTTATAAGAGAAGGTTCAATTTTGGGTTTTGGAGTTGTGAGCATATCTAGAAATTATTGTGATGTTAAACATAATCAATACTGTCAAAATCATATATAAACAAAAGGTACCAATAAAACATATTTATATAACAAAATAAAACAAGAAAACAAAAACGTATGCTTTGATCTGTATTCATACTCCTTTATTTTTTGTACTTATGAATCCTTTCCTATTGATAGTATTGCTATGACAATGGGTATGTCTGATTTTACACCATACCCCTTCAGACACGATTTCAAACTGTTCTCCAAAATGACTGAATCATTTCACAACTCCACTAATAGCACATTAGTATCCCAATCTTTCCATATCCCCTCTAATATTTGTCATTTTCAAGTCATTAAATTTAGATTGTTATTTTCTAAAATATTAATATTATTTTGACATATCAACCTTTGAGAGTATTACATACTATTTCCTTCTCACATATCTATTTTGCAGTTCATAGTTTTAGTGCCAGGTGGACCAGATACAGGACTACATTTTTTTTTTTTTGCTCAGGACCAATTTGTTCTATGACCAATACAAATAAACTTAGATTAGCCTAACATCATGTCAATCACAGAGTAATGAATGTTTTGAATACATTAATTTTTGTATATAAAGCCACAGGGTGACTATGAAAAACATTCACATAGAAATGTGGACCACAACATAACATTCTCATACTCCTTGATTGATGTTTGCTTACATTGTGTTTCCTTTATCTGATATATCTTTTGTGTAGATAAGATTTTTCTTGCACAACAATAAGTTTGGAAATATGTATACATATATTCAATTTGCCAATATTTTAACATAATTAACATGTAGTGGATATCCTACCATCTAGGGGAGGGGTGGGGAGTTGGGGGGAAAAATTTGTAACAGAAAGCTATATAAGGGTTAATATTGAAGAATTACCCACACATGGGGGTAAATAAATATAAATTTACAAATAATTTATAAATAAATATAATAATTTATAAATAAAGAAAAGAAAAGAAAAGAAAAACATTCACATAGTCAGTACACACATATATAATTGCAATTCCTTAAAATACCCATGTTCTCTTCCAATATTTCTGTGCGCATCATATTTCTTTTATTCTTTTGTCTTTGTTTTGTGAGGATTAAATGACAATAATATTGTGAAATGCTTAGCATAATGTTTGAAAAAGTTAGCACTGAAAAAAATATTTTCCTTCCTATTTCTTTCCTACTTTTAACATGCTCTGTTGTTACTTCCCATTTTACTAATTATTTTCAAATATTTTCTTTTTATATCTAGGCCTTACTCTAATCACTTCCTTGTAACAAAAGATATTACAAAGTCATTCAATAATTAATAAAAGAAATTTAATTGCCCATAGCAGGATACTCAACAAGGTGAGTCATTGAGGACATCTTAAGTTGATTCAGCAGAGAAAAGCTCCTCTGCCTGTGATACCCACGCTGCACCACCAACCACCAACAATATTTTAGAGGCCAGATCACCAGTCCAAGTCTTCTGTCAGCTTTTGCATTTAAACATGAGGAAGAAATGTCAATAGCAAGAGCCCTAAGTCTCCTGAGTCAAAAAAGTCTCAAGGAATATCTCAATTATCTTCTGAAAAAACAACAACAAAAACCTATCCTATTCTCTCTCTCTACTTTTTTCTCCCCATTTCCCCCTCTGTCTTCCCCTCTGTCTCTGTGATTTTTTCTCTCTGTCTTCCATTTAATCTGCAGGGGAGAAAGAGATAAAATGATGTTCTTTAAAACATAAAGGTACTACACTTTTTAATATCCTTGCATTATGAAATATATCTTTTAAACATTTTTTATGAAATTTAGAAAAAAATCAGTATGATCACCTCAATATATTTCTAACTTGTAGTTGCAAGTTACTTTATTAAAATTAACAGCAGTTTAAAGATGAATGAAGAAGTGAATGCAGGGCTGTGAACCATCTCTACAATACAAGCAGATCATTTTTCAAGAAATTTGGGACTAGGCTGAACATCTAAAATATCAGATCATTTCCTTTTTTGGGCTGTCCACTCACAGGTCATAATGCAATTAAAGCAAATTAAAATAAAGCATACTAAAATATTTAGATTTACAAAAAATACAAATATATGTTATAGGTATTCACACATTATGTAATAAAATGAATTGGTTTTGTGAAATTCTTTGTAACAAAGTTTTCATTGCAAAATACATCACATCTGAAGTTATTATGTATTAACTTAATTTTAATATTGAAAGTCACCATTTAGTAATTTTCATCTATATTAGTCTAACATTAATGTCTTATTTTCTTTGTTGTTCAGCATTAAAAAACATACACATGTATATAGAGCATCATTTGAAAATCATGCACCTTTTCTTTTTTTTGCTTTTTTTGCTGAGGCAATTGAGGTTAAGTGACTTGCCCAGGGTCACACAGCTAGGGAATGTTAAGATTTGAACTCAGGTCTTCCTCAATTCAGGGCTGGTGCTCTATCCACTGCACCACCTAGCTGCCCCCATGCACCCCTTTTTATCCTTTATGCAATGGCTACAATTTTTTAAATTTTAAACTAAATTATCTTTTTCCCCTTTAGCTTGATCTTTTAAAATAGCAAATGTCTGAAATTTCTAGTAGAATATTTTAATTCACATAAAGCACATGGATATTTTAGTTTAAAATTCAGTTTTAATGCACAAAATTTTTTAATATATCAATTTCAATCTTAATATGTAATATTTTATTTGTGAATTTTAAAAAATTAACAAAATCTTTGAAAATTTTTGACTATTGAAAAAACCTCATAAAGAAATTATGCATGAAATAGGAAAAAAAGAATGAGAAGACTATTATTCTATAAAGGAGTAACTCAGTCTATTGAATCTGTTGAAAGTATATCATGCCAAGAGTTTCATTTCCTGAAATAAATTTGTTTAAATATTTAATTACAATTAAAAATTCAGTGCATAAGAAAGAAGAAAGCTTTTTCTGCTATGTTACTTCAAAATGTTCTCATTCAGTTATGATATCTGATGTTTACAAAATAAAACATTTATTAGGGAAAAATAAAAGTTTGATTTTGTTGAGTGCCTATATCTTTTAAATTGCATAGGATATATGACTGAGAATCACAGAACACTATATTAACTGAAGAATTAGAAATAAATAGCACTCACCAGCCATTATGAGGTTACAAACTCGTTATGATTAAGGGACAGCAAATTGCAAACACCAAACTACAAAAGAAAAGTGAAATAAATGATATCTTCAAATAAATGCATGACAGAAAAAATACTATAGTAGACATGTGGGGAGAACAAGTAGTAAAGGACAACCTGTGTATCCTACTGGCATCCATATGATGTAGAAAAAAAGTAGGGAAGGGCACTAGTATGTCTTCCTTCCAGTGAACTTATGGAAAGATATGGTATGAATATCACAGGGTAATAAAGGATTAATGGACAAAGATTTGAAGAATTAGCAGGAAAATCCATACCAATGATATGCCATTAGTATTTAAATATTTAAGTGGTTTAAAAGATATCTTGAATCTTATATAGTATCACATTTAACATTCATTAATTTGTATGCTAACCATTTATTAGACACATGCATACTGATATATGCTATAACATACAATGATGTCTGAAGCATTGTCATTTACTTATTCGGTTTTGGGGGTTAAAAGTGGTTATCATTTTCACACAAATGGGAGTAGAAATAGATGGATGGGTGGGTGGGTGGGTGGAGGATGGGTGGAGGATAGGTGCATAGGTGCATAGGAATAATTTATTAATTACTTATAATATTAGTTCTGATGGGGAATGTAACATATAAAAGTTGTAGAAAGTGAGGAAAGTGGAGACATGTGTCTGTAAATATGGTGTGGAGATGGTCTGAACCCAAGCAAGGTAAGGCAAAAATTTACCTATCAGAGCCAAGGTATCTAGAGAAGTTTAAGATTTTGTCATAAACTTTAAAAAATGTCTGCCCTTTTTCCCCTTAGGTCATCTAAGTGACTCAGAAGGGATAGCACTGAATTTAAAGACAGGAAGACCTAAATTCAAATCCAACACAATACACAGACACAGACACACACACACACACACACACACACACACAATGTTTATAGTTGAGAACTTGATGCTCAACAAATGTCTCCAAAAGAAATGGAGCCACAAAAAACATATAAAATGTCACTTTTCAAATTCAAAAAATGGTTTTACTCCCAAAAGTTCTGTGAGGTAAGTAGTCAGAATACTTTTATTTCCATTTTATAAATTGATAAACTAACTCACAGAGGTAACATGACTTGGTTACATTCTATAGCTAATTATTTGCTTTCTGAAAACAAAATTCTTTTATACTGTGACTGAATACAATAAGCTATTCTATTGAAGTGAACAAGAGTGTTAATAACAACAAAGTGAAAAAGGAACAGACATGAATGTGTCAAATCTAAAGTTTGAGGGTTAAAGTTCCATCTAGATCAGAGGAGAATCCCAGTTAAAGAAATATTCTTTTCCTTGAAAAAAGGTGGATACTGATTAATACAACAATTAATATTTCTCCCTGGAGTAAAAATTTTGAAACAATAGCAGAGTAAAAGTTTATGAAAATGGAGGATTTGGTTGTATCTACCTAAAACAGACAAAATTAGATAAAAAGAAAACAGAAAATTAAATTCCCATTTTCTCTGCAAATTCATATTTTTGTGGTTTATATTGACTTAGAGATTATCATAGATTCTCCAATATAATGTCACCATTACTAAAAATAATTTTAGGAAACATAATTTTGAGACTTTGATTAATTTCTTTAAATTATTTTTTCAAAAAGTTAAGAAACATTTCTTTTCAAAAATCATAAATGCAATTTTTCTTTGTTATGTGAAATTAAAATCATTAAAATAACTGAATAAAGCTACCATCATAAGTATATTCAGCATTTTAAATAGAAATAGGGATTATTGCTTTTGTTAAATAGGAAAATTCAAATCAGATTTAGAATTAAAGAAAACTAGAAAGAATGACTCTGGGGACATATCCAAAGAAGGCAGTCTAAATCACATATGCATAGAGTGTTTCAAGATTTCCTGAATAGCACAGCACAGAGGCAAGACAACTTATCATTGAAATAAGCAGATGCGTGTGTATAGGTAAAAATAAATGCCAAAGTATTTTATAAAATCAACAGTTGATATTTTGGGCTACTATTTTAATTTTTGTTTAAATCCTTAAATCAGAATTTTATTAAGAAGAATTATATAATCCTTTGAGAGGACTTTAAAGAGTTGATGTCTGAATACTTTGAAACATAACATTTCCTTTATCTGCATTTATGCATTCTAAAGCTTTCAGAACATACTACGGAGAAAAAAAAGGCATATCTGGCACTTAGTCTTTGAGGGAAGCTTTTTATCTCAGGCTAATCTAGTTTACAGAAAGGATAGCTGCTTTTTGATTCCAAATATCTTCCTGGATTGTTGTGGTAGAGCTTTATTTTCTCTGCCCTTGGCTCTGGTATGTTTTATCATTGCTATTATGTTTTCAAATTTCTGCGGGGAATAGACATCCCTGGATTGATATATTGATTATTATATTAATATAAGTATGATATATTGATCAAAAGATATGATCTTATGATTATATATCTTTATATAATTCAAACTAATTTTAGTGATGTCATCTGTAACAATTTTTCTATGGAGATAGATCATGGTGTAGAATTTTAATGAAGAATAAATCTAAAAAAATAATTTAAATTCCTGGATTTGCAAGCAGATACAATTGTTATAAAAAATTTAGGAATATGGGCACTATATTTTAAGTCATTACTCTTTCAGTTCAATTTGAGACAAAGATATTCTGGTTTTCAAATCAAAAGTGATGAGTTTAAATTCCAATTCATATTTGTCATCTCTATAAACCAGGAAATCTCTATAAACCAGAGAGTTATAACTCTCTGGACTTCAATTTCTTCATTGATAAAGTCATGATTTTGGACTTTATATAACACACACACACACACACACACACACACTTTGTGTGTGTATATATACCTAAATGAATGCACACATATATGCATTTACACATATATAGGCATGCATCTAAATCTTTATTAATATGCCTGACATAAAATGTAGATTTCTCTCATGATTGAATTTTTAAGTTTGGCTTTGAGATCAATAATTACTAGCCCTATTTTTTTTCCTAATAAATTCTACTGTTGATCCTAGTACTAGTGTTTGGATATATCTGTGATTTCTTATCCCAGCAAAGTCTTCTACTTTAAATATCCTCAATTTACATATCTATTATTTAAATTCCCACCACCTTTTTTAATCATATCCTCTCTCTTTCCTTCCCTCTTTATCCCATTCCTATTAATCTCTGCATCCTATACTACTCCCATTAATGTAAACACCCTCTCTACCCTCATCTTATGCTATGGCACAATTTGCCATCCTCTTTACCCTTTTCCCATTAATCTATACACCTTGTTGCACTGCCATAAATCTATATACTTTTCAATTTATTCTATTCCATCCCCCCTCATTCTTTATAGATTTTGGAGGTTATCGTTCCCTTCTTGACATGTATGATTCCCTATTTTACCCTTTCCACATGTGAGTAGAATTTCAAAATTATGAACCTTCCTCTCTCTCCCGATGCCTCTGTTTTGGTTGTTTCTCTGTAATTTATTTGTATAACATAATTATTATTTAATTTTTCCTAGACAAATTTGCTTTTTAGAGTCGGATCATACTCAGCTCTGCTCAGTCTCTTTTGAGCTATTTAATTACTGATGTCAATCTTAAATTCATGGCATGCATTTACATGCAAAAAAAAAAAACCCACAAACAATTGATCCTTGTTGAGTCTTTTCAAATTAATCTTTGATGTTGGCTCTTATATGGTAATTTTTTATAATTCACAGGTTTTGTTGAGAAAGTCCTGAAAATCTACAACTTTATTGAATGTCTATTTTTCCTCATTTAATATTATAGTTAGTTTTACTGTATAGGATATTTTAGTTTCATACCTGTTTTGTGTTTATTATATCTACTCAATCTCTCTCATTTGATTTTTGAAGTCTTTTTTGAGTTCCTCTATGTTCTTTTTCCGCCTAGGCAAGCAGTCATTTAACATTACTCTTTATGGTAGAAGAATATATTTTTTACTTCAGTGTCCTCCTCTGAAAATGAATTTCAGTTTTCTGTGTTCCCATATTGTTTCTGTGATTTTGTTCTTTCTTCTTTGCCTGCTGTTTTGTTTTTTCTTTAATGATAACTAATATTGTAAATACTTCTAATTGTGGGGTAGAGATGTAAATAGTCAAGTTTTAGGATTTCTTTTTCCTGTTTATCTGTTTAAGGTTCTCTTGAGTTTTCAATTTGAAAGTCAAAATTTGGTGGGAGGATTCTGGGAAGGTGGTTGAGTAGGCCACACCAGTTAAACTTGCATCCTGAGGTCGTTCTTTGGGTCTTCCTGGGTTGTGGCAGGAAGACCCCTGTTCTGTCCCAAGTCATCTTCATTTTTTACTGGTCTATTTTGGCCACAAGATGCTCTGATTGTGGCAGAAATCTATATTGCTTGACATTTTTATCTACCTAGTGACCTTGCAGAGACATTCAAACATAAAACTCAAGAAAAACTTAAACAGGTAAACAGGAAAAAATAAATCTAATTGACTTTTTACCTTGGAAGATGATACTTGTAACTTGCAACTTTCTCATTATTAAGTCAGTTACAAGAAGGATATAAGGATATAAAGACAGAGGGCATAGAGGTGAGATGAATAGTAAAGAATAATACCTTTTAAAAATGAAGGGGTAAGAGATTAATGTACCATGATAAAAGGGAAGAAAGATGTAGAATTGGATAAATCATCTCACATAAAAGAGACAAGAAAAGACATTTATGTGAAGGGTAACAGGGAAGTAAGCTGGAATGAGTGAACCTTACTCTCATCAGAATTGACTCAAAGAGGGGAAAACATGCACACTTATATGGGAATAGAAATCTATCTTAGCCTACAGTAAAGTAGAAGGGAAAGGGGATAAGAGAAAGGGGGGAAGTAATAGAATGGAGAAGAAAATGGAGGAAGGATCATCAGAAGCAAAACAATTTTGAGAAGAGACTGAGTGAAAGGAGAGAGAGAATAGAAAAAACAGCAGGGGAATCAGAGGGAGAGAAATGTAATTAAGAAAAGTAACTGGTAAAAACAAAACAGAAGACTAAGGAGCATTTATAAAAATATGAGCTATTCCCCAACTGAGAAATTATCAAAAATCTATGAATAGTTTTCAGAGGAAGTAATCAGTTATTTATAGCCATATGAAAAAAAAAGTTCACTATTGACTAGAGAAATGCCAAAAAAGAACTCAATAATACCACCACATATTCATTAGATTGGTTAATAGGACAGAAAAGGACAATTACAAATAAGGAAGGGGATGTGGCAGGGGGATGAGACGTTATTGCATTGTTGGGGAAATTTCGAAGTGATTTAACCATTTCATAGAGTAGTTTGGAACTGTGCCCAAAGAATTATAAAACTATGCCTACCCTGTAAATTAGCAATATTATTGTTAGGTCTATTTCTCAAAAGAGATAAAAAGAAAAAGGGAGAAAGATCTCTATGTACAAAAATATGTATATCTTTCCCCCCCGGGAGCAAAGAATTAGAAATTGAGGGGATATCCATTAATTGGTATAGATGAATAAATTTTGGTATGTAATTATGAAGGGATATCATTGTGCTATAAGAAATAATGAGTTGAATGCTCTCAGAAAAATCTGAAAAGATTTATGTTAGCTGATACAAAGTGAAATGCAGTGTGTATAAAATAATAGCAAAATTCTAAGATGATCAGCTATGGATGCTTTAGCTATTCTCAGCAATACAATAATCCAAGACAACTATGAAAGATTTATGATGAAAAATACTATCCATCCCCAGAGAAAGAATTGTGGTCACTGAAAACAGATTGAAACATACTTTTTTTAAACTTTGTTTTTCATGTAGAACATTTTTATTCTATTTTTTCCAACTTGATAGTTAAGTAAATGTTTTGCATGACTACACATGATACACATGTGTAACATGTATTAAATTTACTGCCTTCTCTGTGAAAAGAGAGGAAGTGAGGAAGAGAATTTGGAAGTCAAAATTTTAAAAATGAATGGTGAAAATTGTTTTTACATGTAACTGGAGGGGAAATAACATACTAAATATATTTTTATAAAACAAAATATAGGGACAGCTAGGTGGCGCAGTGGATAGAGCACCAGCCCCAAAGTCAGGAGGACCTGAGTTTGAATTTGGTCTCAGGCACTTAACATTCCCTAGCTGTGTGACCCTGGGCAAGTCGCTTAACCTCAATTGCCTCAGAAAAAAGCAAAAACATATATATAAAGCATACAAAAGAATATCACAATAGATTAAAGTTTAATAGGGATGAAAGACCCCCAATTTTTAAGAAATTGAATATAATTTATAAATGCATAAATATAATTTGTAAAATTATAAAACATAGCAAGGCAAATAAGAACATTTAGAAATCTCCATTGTTTTGGATTTAGTGGGTTCTAAAAATGTTTCTTGAACCCAAATAAGCATTTTTCTTCCATTCTTAACTGAAAATTATTTTTCAAACCATCATCTTTCACTATCAATATTCTTTCCATAGCAGTATATTGCTGCAAGTCAAAGAACTTTAAGGTTTCTTAAGACATGAAGTTGAACATCACTCAGAAAGACAAAATGAATGGTCCTTTTAAGCAGGTGAAAACACTTTAAAAACAAGGAATTTCATAGAAGTGTGATAAATACCATCAAAGAAATGTTTTGTTGAAAAATATGTTAGTCACATAACAAAAGTGAGAAATTTCTGGAAAGTTCAGGTTCTCCATTTGTATTCTCTTGATGTTCAAAAAAATGTGAAGAAAGATTTCTAGCTAAAGGTGGCTCCTTGAATGGGAGTCAGGCTGCCTACCTCCACATACTTTCTCTGCAAAAATGGTGACAAAACATACACATACACATATAAAAGCTCTTACTGTCTCCTTTCATAAATTATGATCTTCCTTATTTTTCTTTGATAATTTACAACTTTGTAGGCTGTTAGCCTAACTAAAATCCAAATTTTTAGTATGTAAAGCCCTCCTGAACTATTTCTCATTTGCTTCCTTTAGAAGCTAGCCTATCAGCTATGGTGCAAATAAAGTCTTTTGTGAATTTAAGAGAATCTCTTTGAATTCTTTTAAACTATGAACCTTGACTCTCACATACTTCATTATTATCATTAAATATTCAATATTGCACTAAGAATGCTAATTATAGTAAGAAGAGGAGGGAAAGTAATTGAAGGAATTAGAATAGACAATTAGGAAACAAAACTATCACTCTTTGCAAATGATATGATGGCATAATTAGAGAATCTTAAAGAATCATCTAAAAAGTAGTTGAAACAATTAACAGCTTTAAAAAGGTTGCAGGATAAAAAAATAAATCCCTAATAATATTTCTATAGATTATTTTAAAGTCTAACAGGAAGAAATAGAAAAGAGAAAGTCCATTTAAAATAAACATAAACATTATAAAATACTTGGAAATCTATCTGCCAAAAAAAAAAAAAAAACTCATGTACTCTATAAACCCAACTACAAAACACTCTTTACACAAATAAAGGCAGATTTAAAGAATAGGAAAAAACATTAATTGCTCATGGATAGGCAATGTATTCTACCTAAATGTATAAATCTTCACTGCTCTAAAACACTATCAATAAGAAAAATGCAAATTAAGACAGGTCAAAGTAGCCACTTCACACATTTGAATGGATATCATGACAGAAAAGGAAAGAAAAAAAAAATTAAGGGGTTGTGAAAAAAGTGGCACACTAATGCATTTTTTGTGTAGTTGTTAACCTATCCCACTATTCTAGAAAGAAACTTTCTACTATCCACAAAGGACATTCCAAAGTGTGCATTCCTTTGAGGCAATTATACCATTACTAAGTCTGTGTTCCAAAGAGATCCAAAACAAAAACAAAAAAGGAAATTGATACATTATGTAGAAAAGTCTTTGTAGTGGCTCTCTTTGTAATGACAATTGAAATTTGGGGAGATGCCCATTCATCAATTCATTGGAAAATCATGAAACAATTTGTGCTATATAATTGTGAAGCAATAACTGCTACAGGAAATGATGAAAAGGATGGTTTCAGAAAAACTGGGAACACATGATCCAATGTAGAATTAATTGAGCTATACCAAAAGAACATTGCACACATCAAAATTAACTTTGAACAATCATCACTTGTGAGTGACTTAGGTATTCTGATCAATGCAATAAATTAAACTATTCCAAGCAATTTATAATTAAAATGCTACCTATATAAAGAAAAAAAGGACAGGTAAAGTCTAAGTGTAGATTGCAAAATGATTTTTTCAGTAGCTTTTTCACTACATTGTATAATTGATATCATGTCCCCTTACTTCTCAGTGGGTTAAGAAGAAGAAGTGAGAGAGTTCAGAATTTTGAAAAAATACATAAATAACATTTTTAAAAAGATAAAAAATATCTTTGAATGACTCAAAATATGATCAATACTGTGAATGATCGATCATCTTTTCAGAGAATTTAAGCTATTGTATGATATCCACCTGATGAGAGAGAGCTGATGGACATAAGGATAAGAAATAAACATTTTTGGGACATGGCTCCTAGATACCTCTGTTTTGCTTTTCCCTGCTTACTTCTTATAATAATAGTTTTACTTTCTCTCAGTTGCAATTAAAGAAAGAAAGAATGTCAACAAAGGAAGACAGTTTTGAACCAAATAAGAAAATAATAAGTATATGTGAAAGAAAGTAGTTTGAAATAGAAATTCATGGGATGATATAGGAACTTATTGGAATATTGTTTTGTTATTAAAAATCAAAATTAAAAAATTAAAAATGTCCATAATTGCTCTAGATAGACTATATCCTATCTCTACATAAAATCTAAGAATTTTATCAATTACATTAAAATCAATCATGAATTGCCTGTTTTTTTATTTTAATTTACAAAATGATCATTCAGTAAAAATCTTTGAAATTTTCCACAGAATAATTATTACCTTTTTCAAATGCAGAATCACTAGTATGTCAAAATCAAATATATTGAATAAATTCATCAGAATAACCAGAAACACTTTAGGTCATTAAGCAAGTATTTTCTATATATTAGAGGCTTCCTCCTCAATTCATAATATCTAATCTATAGGTATCTCAAAAAAATTTTCATGATTTTAAAAATATTATCCTTTCTTTGTCTCTCTTTAATAAACAGAGGCCAATAACATATAGTAAATTCTGCATTTGGTATATCAACTATTGTTTCTTCTTAGAAGCTACATTTCCAAACATTTCTAAGATAAGGATGTGACTGATTATTTCATTTTTCTTAATTAAAAATGAAATAGGGGGCGGAGCCAAGATGGCGCACTGCAGACAGCTTTCTCTGTGAAATCCTTGGGACCTTCCCTCAGACCCAGACAAAGTGAGCCTTCGAACTGATTTTTGAGTGAGGGCTCTGTCAAACATTTGGACTACAACGCACTTCTATCAAAAATCTACCTGGAAAGAACTCCGGAGAAGGTTAGCCTCAGGGGAAATCAGCCGCTGGTGCCAATCAGACTCCAGCCATGGCGAAAGTCAGGGCTGTGATAGAGGGGCGGATTTTGGGCACCCAGGAAGCCCCTGGGAGACGCCTGGGCCACTTTGCTCTGCTTGCGGGCAGGTACTTTGGCAGATCTGCCTTTGGTAAAAGGTGGATCAAGAACAGCTGAAAACCTGGTCCTAGTGCGAATCTAGCCCGACCAGCCTCAGACCGGAAGTCAACTCTGCAAACTGCCCCAGGGAAAATACAAATTGTTGCAGTTTTCTCTGCTTTTGACCAATATCCCAACTTTAAATCATGAGCAAGAAGCAGAAGAGAGCTCTCACCATAGAAAGCTGTTACGGAGAAAAAATAGAACAGTCCCCAGATCCTGACATTATGAAAACAATCCCAGATGAAGCCACAAAGGCAGACTTAAGTTGGTCTCCCTTTCAGAAGGCTTACCTGGATGATTGCATTAAGAATCTCAAAAGAGAGCTAGAAGAAGAATGGGGAAATAAATTGAGATCAGGGCAACAGAAATATCAAAAACTGGAAAATAGGACTGGTGAATTGGAAAAAGAAAACAGTTCACTGAAAAACAAAATTGGTGAATTGGAAAAAATCACCAATTCACTGGAAAATAAAAATGGTGAACTGAAAAACAAAATTGGTGAATTGGAAAAAGACAACAATTCACTGAAAAACAAAATTGGTGAATTGGAAAAAGACAACAATTCACTGAAAAATAAAACTGGCAAAATGGAAAAAGAATGCATTGAATCCAGAAATTCAATTGGCCAGCTACAAAAGGAGCTAAAAAAGATAACTGAAGGAAATAATACTCTAAAAATTAAAATTGAACAAATAGAAGTAAATGACTCAATAAGACTTCAAGAATCAGTTAAACAAAAACAAAAAAATGAAAAAATAGAAGAAAATATGAAATATCTCCTAGGAAAAACAACTGACTTGGAAAACAGATCCAGGAGAGACAATTTAAGGATTATCGGACTCCCTGAAAGCCACGATGAAAAAAAGAACCTGGATGCTATCTTCCAGGAAATCATGAAAGAGAATTGCCCTGATGTTTTAGAATCAGAAGGCAAAATTGGCATTGAAAGAATTCACCGATCACCTCCAGAAAGAGACCCCAAAATTAAAACCCCAAGGAATATCGTGGCCAAATTTCAGGACTATCGCACCAA
>JAJPUD010017950.1:19763-29933 GCA_023553655.1 Myrmecobius fasciatus
AAAAAAAAAAAGGCTGACAATGGTGGACTTGTTGTACCAGATCTAAAACTATATTATAAAACAGAAGTCATCAAACCATATGGTACTGGCTAAGAAATAGAGTAGTTGATCAGTGGAATAGGATAGAATCACAAGACAAACTAGGCAATAACTATAGCAATTTGGTTTTTGATAAACCCAAGACCCCAGCTTTTGGGATAAGTATTCACTATTTGACAAAAACTGCTGGGAAAACTGGAAACTAGTGTGGAAGAAATTGGGGCTTGACCCACATCTAACACCACATACCAACATAAGATCTAAATGGGTTCATGATCTGGATATAAAGCGTGATACTACAAGTAAATTAGAGGAATGTAATATAGTTTACCTCTCAGACTTATGGAGATGGAATAAATTTATGTCCAAAGAAGAACTGGAACTCTTAATTGAAAACCAGATAGATAACTTTGACTATATTAAGTTAAAAAGTTTTTGTACAAACAAAATCAATGCAGACAAGATTAGGAGGGAAGCAATAAATTGGGAAATCATCTTTACATTTAAGGGTTCTGATAAAGGTCTCATCTCTAAAATATACAGAGAATTGTCTCATATTTATAAAAATTCAAGCCATTCTCCAATCAATAAATGGTCAAAGGATATGAACAGACAATTTTCAGAGGATGAAATTAAAACTATTTATAGTCATATGAAAAGGTGCTCCAAATCACTATTGATCAGAGAAATGCAAATCAAGACAACCCTGAGATACCACTTCGCACCTGTCAGATTGGCTAAAATGACAGGAAAAGTTAATGATGAATGTTGGAGGGGATGTGGGAGGGCTGGGACACTGATGCATTGTTGGTGGAGCTGTGAACGGATACAGCCATTCTGGAGATCAATTTGGAGCTATGCTCAAAAAGTTATCAAACTGTGCATACCCTTTGACCCAGCAGCATTTCTATTGGGCTTATATCCCAAAGAAATCATAAAGGAAGGAAAAGTCCCCACATGTGCAAGAATGTTTGTGGCAGCCCTTTTTGTAGTGGCTAGAAACTGGAAATTGAATAGATGCCCTTCAGTTGGAGAATGGCTGAATAAATTATGGTATATGAATATTATGGAATATTATTGTTCTGTAAGAAATGACCAGCAAGATGATTTCAGAGAGGCCTGGAGAGACTTACATGAACTGATGCTGAGTGAAATGAGCAGAACCAGGAGATCATTATACACGGCAACAACAGTACTATATGACGATCAATTCTGATGGACATGGCTCTCTTCAACAATGAAATGTTTCAAACCACCTCTAATTGTTCACTGAAGAAAGCCATATACACCCAGAGAGAGGGATGTGAAATGTGGACCACAACATAACATTCTCATACTCCTGGATTGATGTTTGCTTACATTGTGCTTCCTTTTATATTATATATCGTTTGTGTAGATAAGATTTTTCTTGCACAGCAACAATAAGTTTGGAAATATGTATACATATATTCGATTTGCCAATATTTTGACATAATTAACATGTAGTGGATATCCTGCCATCTAGGGGAGGGGTGGGTAGTTGGGGGGAAAAATTGTAACGGAAAGCTATGTAAGGGTTATTTTTGAAGAATTACCCACACATATGATATACAAATAAAATTTAAAAAAAATAAATAAATTTAAAAAAATGAAATAGATAATTCTTTTTTATTCCATAGTTTAATAGATCTACAATCTAATATATGTGGGTATGCTTTCTAATAACACAGCTTGGAAGCAATCCACCCTTTCAGTTGCTGCACTTTGTATACACCTCAGGTTCATGTTTTCTTTTTTTTTAATCCTCCAAAGAAGGTATATCCAACATACTGTTAGCAGAATTCTGCATCTCTGATTTTGCATACATACCAATTTTTCCAGGTTCTTGCTATGTATTTGGAAATCTCTTTTTCTAAGCATACATCTCCCTGATATCCATTATGTTACTTCTGAGTAAGCCTGCATTGGTAATAGGAAATAGCCAGTTCATGATTACCATATACTTTTTTGCTGCTCTTTGAGTTACAAACTATTTCATTTGTGTATGCACCATAGTATTTTGTGACACATTTCCATGCATTATTGAAAAAGTATAGGTATTTTTTAAGATGGAAAATTGTTTCAGGGAAAAGCTTGGAAAAAATAAAAACACTACACTATTTCCTTCAAATACAGAGCAACTCTCTCTTATTTAATCCTGGGTTCATTTCATTGTCCATCTGAAGTAAGATATTATTTGTAAAGCACTTGGCAGAGTGTCTGGTAAGGTGGGAGCAATAATAAAAATACTTATTATTATTATTATTTGTTCAAGTGCAAACTGTAATTTACAAAATAGATATTATTCTAAAATAATGAGCACAGCAAAGTAGAATTTTCTTTTATTCAGTGTCTTAAATTCCAAACAATAAAATGATTTAGTTTTCAAAGTTATTAAATCTCAATTGATCTTCCTGGCAGTGGCATTATAATATGATTATGAAGATATAAGCATTTATCAAAGGCTAGAGCCATCTGGCTCAATTCTATGTAATTGCATTATGTATTCATCATTTAGACAGTCTTTCAGGATGACATAAGCTTTCACCGACAAGCGATTCTAGACTTATTATCACTTCAGAATATGTGGGGATGGACAAGAAGCAGTTGACTTCGATTAGTCTACTCTTGATATAAAAATGATCATATTAGAAATAAATGGCTGAATATCCAACTATGACTGAAAGAAAAAGAAAATCAGAGGAATTCCTGCAAGAAGTTAAAACTGTCAATTCATTGCTTGCACTCAACTACAGATAGATGTCACTCTTAAATTCTTATTTAATCACAGAATAAAAACATTCCTACAAAATTTGCATACACAAGCACTCAGAATTGGTATATTTAGAGAAAGAATTATAGCATGTCCAATCCCTAGTACAGTGATTGTGAGCTAACATATATTTTGAAATTTGATAATTTAAAATAAACAAGGTTTTTAAAATGTATAAAAAGCTATCATTGGAATTCTGGAGTATTGATAATAATAAGATTTTAGCATTTACTAGCTGTATAACACTGAATATTTAATCCCTTATATATCTTTTTTATTGTTCTGTAAAGTAGAGATAATAATAACACCTACCTCCTAGAGTAGTTGTGAGAATCAAATTAGATAATATTTGTAAAATGTTTTACAAACCTTAAGGTACATATAACTAATGCTTCTGCTTTTTCTATTATTATTATTACTACATTTTAGGGACAATACTAACAAGGAAGATGAAATTTAGAGAAATAGGGAGAGATATGAGGCATGTGTTGGCATTAACGACAGGATTTGGCAACTGATTGGATATGTGGGGCGACAGAGTTAAAAGTCAAATATGGCACCAAACTTTTCAACTGAAACTATTATGTTGACTTAAATAGAAATGCAGAGTTTTCTATTAGTGGTTGTGATGGGGAGAAAGATAATGTTTTAAGAATTGAAACACAAGCTATCCATGCCTCCTGACAAACCACTGGAGTCATTTTGCCAAATTAAGATTGAGTCATTAACAACTAATCTTGGATCAGGGCACTTAACTGCATAATTATCTAAAAATACATTGGATTTGTCAAATGATTATAGAGAAGTATAACAGAAAATGTGAATGCTGCATCTATAAAATATTAAAGCAAAACAAGAGAGGAAGGCATTCAATATGTTTTATTTTATATCCTCTATGTCGAATTTGTGTAATGATATAGACACAAATCAGAAATGATCAGAACATGTAACTGAGTTGTGATCTATATAAATATTGGAATTATTCATGTCATCAATACTAGAGCTATTGAGCAGGCAGAATAATCTTTAGGAAATCTCAGAATCCCTTTGATGATCCATGGAAATGATGATCTTTGTAAATAAAAGTCTAACATTTTAAAACTGATATTTCTGAAGGGGTACACTTAAAATTTTGCTAAGGCATATTTTGTCACATTTAATACCCATCATAGACTTTGAATATATGTGAGTTCCTCTAGTCACCTCATTTAATTTTGCTAATAAGGAAACTGATGTTGAGAAATATTCAATTAATTGCCCATGGTCATATAATGACTCCATTCTAGAAGTAATGCCAGAATTACTGAAGTAGCTGTTAGCCTTGTGTACTTTTTCACCTTATAATACAAAAAGGTAAGAAAGAAGCACTTATTTAGCTATGATTTTCCAGGCATTATGCAATGGGCTATATAAATATTCATTTGATTCTCAAAATAAACTGAAAGATAAATGCTATTTTTATCCTCATTTTATATATGAGGAAACTGGGACAAATAGAATTTTGTGATTTGCCCAAATCATACAAGTGTCTGTGGCTAGAGATGAATTCACATTTTAATTAGACTTGAAATCACATCTTTCTCATTCCAGGTCTAGTGCTTTATACACTGCACCATTTAGCTGTTCAATCTTAGGGTATCATGGTGGGAATAAATACAACTATTTTGTCATGTCCTTGGATTATTATTCTTTCAATTTACTACAATTGCAATAGCAATAAAAATGAGTTTCAAAATGAATTTAAAGTAAATTCTAACAATTTCCCTGTCACTTTGGAATTATCAATATTGTCACTAGAACTTATGTTTTAATGCTACATAATTACCTATTTCCATGGTTATTAAAACTTTACTTTTCATACTAATGAAATGATGAAAGCTAGAAGAATTTTTACGTAAATCTTATAACAAGAACTTTATTAATAAGAAAGACAGGAAGATCCATTGCTTAAAAGGATCTTTCAAAAAGTTACATTTATGTGCTTTTTCATTCTTTTCTGGAGGGAACTGTACCTTGGTTTGTAATAGCAATGAAAGAAAGGATAAGGCAAAGGAAATCATTATTGAGAGTTGGGTTCTTATTATGATCCTCATTAAATCAATGACTTGAGTATTCAGAGCCTACACAGACTTTACAGAGGGAGAATAATAGTAAAGTCAGGGACAGAATTAAAAGTAGGAATTTA
Organism: Myrmecobius fasciatus; assembly: GCA_023553655.1. NCBI lineage: Eukaryota > Metazoa > Chordata > Mammalia > Dasyuromorphia > Myrmecobiidae > Myrmecobius > Myrmecobius fasciatus. The sequence continues at coordinate 24,779 of JAJPUD010017950.1, forward strand.
TCTTCCTTAACATGCATTTTACTTGTTAGAGCTTTGTAAGGACCTTTTTTATGAAATAATTAATGGTTGCAATTTATTTTCTTAGAGTGGTAGGATATATCATATTCAATTCTTATTGGTCAAATCAATAGACTCTTTCAGGTATTGACTTAGGCCACACTACACTCAATTACTAATGGAACAAATTAACGTTTTATTGGGCAAAGATCACATATGGGAACTGTCATTTCCACCTTATGATAGTAACCACTTGGTCCCTAAAGTCCTAATGACTGGGATGAACACATGCCCAGATACTGTCAAAGTTTTCACTCACTGCAAAAGACTTAAAATTAACTTCATGCCTTTGATGACCACATGGAACAGTCAATGGGTATTTTATGTAAAAGATAAAACCATCTACAAAGTTTTGCAAGATATATATATATACATATATATATATATATATATATACATATATATATATATATACAATTTTCAACCCCTCACTTTTAAACTAGTTTCCAATCTGTCACCAAATCCTATTGATTCTACTTTTATAACATCCCTTGTACAAACCCCCTTATCTTCCCTGATACTGCCAATACCCTTGTATAGACCCTTTTTGGATTATCGCATATGGCTTTCAGCTCAACCACCTTCCTCACTCTGCCTCCCTATGCAGTAAACATTGGGATCAAATACACAATTTTCTGCTTCGCTATTAAAACATTTCATAAGCTGGTCCCATCTGAATTTTTTGATCTTCTTATACCTTTTCCTCTTAAAATATTTCATGTTCCCTTGGACCCTGATCCACTTTGCTGTTCCTTGCATACAACATTTCATTTTCACTGTTACTTATAATGAAACGCTCTCTTCAACTCTGTCTCTGGCTCTACTGACTATCATTGGTCCAAACTAAATCCTAGCTTTTGTCAGAAGACTTTATTCTATCTTTCTTCATGCTAGTGTCTTCTCTCCAGGACTCTTTTTTGGGCTCTTTTGAAAATAGAAACTCATTGTGTGTGTTTGTAAGCATGTATCTTTCCTTGCATTCCCAAGACTTAAGCATATTTTTTGAACAGATTGGGAGCATAGGAAATCCTTTCTGCAGTATCTTGACTTGGTGAAGATATTAGATTTTAATTAAAAAAAAACAAACAAAACAAATAATAATCACAAACATCTCAGCAAGTTTATATGGAGAAATAGACCAATAAGGATATTAAGCTTTCATCACAGCAGGAAATGATTATTTTTTTAACTACCCTGTATCCTTTCAACCCCACCTTTCTAGTGTTCTTATATGTTTCACACTTTATATTATCTTAAATTCAACGACAGGTTCCTCTTTTTTTTTTTTTTTTTTTTTTTTTTGAACAAGGTGTTCTCTCTCTTGACTCCAGGCATTTTTTCTGATTTTCTGACATGGCTATATGTCCTTCCTCCTCCTGTATGCTTAATGGCTTCTCCCAAATATAAGCTAAAATTCGATCTTCTACGGAAAGCCATTTTTGACCCCTGTTGATTCTAATGCCTAGTATCTATTGATTGTTTCCTACTAATTTTGCATAAAGTTCACTATATATAATTATAGTAGAAAAATTTAATAAATGCTGCTAAAATGTATATGAAAATATAGTTTTTAATTGAGATTCATGTAGTTTTGGATAGAAAATCAACTGTGATATAAATATGAAGACATATCATTTTTGAATATAATTAGCAGTACTTAGTAGATATCAAACAATAAATGTTTGTAGAGCTGTATTTGAAAAGTCTGAGAGTTTAATGTTGACCATGTTTATGACCATGTCTGTCTTTTTTTTGCATATTTAGTCCATGACTTTTCTTTCAGAAGGTAAATAGAATTTTTCATTATCTGTCCCCTAGAAGCATGATGACTAATCATGAGCATTTATATGCTCAAATTACAAAAGATATACATGACTAAAAGAGACTTTGCACAGATCCTCAGATTGCAAGTTCATTGTTATTCCATTTGAATATACTACTAAAGCTAATCCTTTGGTCCTGACCTCCCTAACTTCTGAATGCAGATGTGCCCATAACAGTTTGCTTCTAAGTTTTTAATTTCATGAAATCATCATTACAATCTCCCTGGTTAAAGTATTTGTTATTGGAAAACCTTTTATTCATTCATCTTCAGACCTCTGTGTTGAACTCCATAAAGGGAACTTTTATTAACTTTTATGTGATTTCCAGATGATAATGTTGTGATTTGGAAGATTTTATTCAGTACCTCTACTCTGAGAGAATTAATAGGCCCATTGCTATTTTTTAAATTAAATTAATTTTTAATTTATGGTATAAAAGAAGCATTTTATAACAGTATAAGATGATTGCATATGAAATTGAAAATCCATTATGTACAGCTTTTTAATATATTTATATATATATATATATATATATATATATATAGTGTATAATGATAGTTTTAAACATACACACACACACACACACACACACATATATATAAAATCATTCTACACATACTTTTCTATACATTAGCCCTTTCTCTGGACGCATATAGTATCTTTCTTCATATGATCTTTGCACTTAATTTGGATAATTACAATAGTCAAAATTATTTGCTTGCTCAAATATACTTAAAACAATATTGCTTTTACTTCATATACCATTTTCTTGCTTCTACTCAATTTCTATTCATTATTTTATACAAATCTTTTCGTGTGTTTTCTAAGGTGATCAAGCTCATTGTTCCTTTTTCCATCACATTCTTATGCCACAACTTGTTCAACAATTCCTCAATTGTTGGACAGCTCTGAAATATCCAGTTCTTTGCCACCATAAAGAGAGGTACTATAAACATTTTAGAAAATATTAATTCTTTTCATTTTTACCAAAATCATCCTTAGAAAAAGACCTAGTAGTGGTAAATTATGCTGCAATTTTCCTATATCCCCTTCAACATTTGTTGCTTTTTATTTTAATCAGTTTTAGGCATTCAGGCATAAAATGATATTTGAAGAATTTTTAATTTGTATTCCACTAATCAATAATGACAAAGCATTTTATGACTATAAATTATTTCTATATTTTAATCGAAAAGTTTCCTGTTCATATCTCTTGACCATTTATCAATTGTGGAATGACTTTTATTTTTATAGATTTGTCAAAGTTCTTTATATATTTGAGATGAGACCTTTATATGACAAACTATCTGTAAAACTTTTCTGCCCAGCTTTTTGCTTTCTTTCTGAACTTGGATATATTTGCAGAAATGAGAGAATTGTGACCTGAGAGAATGCTATCCTAACTCAAGAGAAGACAAAAGCTACTGTTTGCTTAGGAAAGTAAGAATAAAAAAAATAAAATAAATAAAACTATCTTATTGAATCAAATCTTTAAAAGTATGGTTTTTCCATTTAGAAAAGGAGTCTAGGAGAACAGAGTTGCTATTGCCCAATAAAAAAATCACTCTTTTAAAGTGACTTGCCCTATCAGTAAGTCAAACAACTGCGCTGGATTACCTTGAATTTGAGAAGTCCTCTGAATACCGCATCTGCCAATTCAGTTAGGATGTGAGACTAATGGTGTGATATAAGCACTCAGGCAGGAGAATACTGATGTATGTATATGTCTATATATTTCTATATGTGTATGTATATATAGATATATACACACATACACACAATATCTGAAGGAGGAAGAAGAGGAGGAGCTGGAAGAGGAGGAGGCAAAAAGAAGAATATATATGCATGGGTGCACTTGTGTGTGTGTGTGTGTGTGTGTGTAAAATGGTTCTATTTTCTTATTAATTCTCCCATCTTATAAAAATGTCATTTATTTGTTTCATCTTAAATTAACATTGGATTATCTTGTGGAGAACAATCTTAGACAATTATATAGAAAGATTGACTCAGTCAGAAATGGAAAGATAAGAAGGGGAAAAAAGACAATTCAAAGTTAATATGTTTAGTGGTATCTGATGACTTCTCCCCAATACCTTTATGAAAGAAAAAAAATCAAAAGAGTATTAAAACATCATTCTACAGAATAGTAAACAAAAATTAATCCATAAAACAGGTAACTGAACTTCTGAAAAATGAGGGAAATGGATAATTTCCTTACTTACAATTTCTGACTTTATAGGGGAAAAAGAATACAGTCACCATATAGCCCTGAGTGAAGTGCCCCCTGCCAACCATAATGGAGTTTACAGTAAAAGTCACTTTCTTTAGAAAAAAAATCAATAGCCTCATGTATTTACACAGTCATTTCCCAACACCAGTGATAAATCATGTTTTCAATATGCACCTTTTACAAATAACTCACAATCATTTTGCCACATAAAAACATTATTTTAGAACCAAATTACTCCATTATTTCTTATATACTGCATTTTTATACTTAAAGCCTACTTAAGATGATGAATTTGAATGACATAGTTAAGTAGCCAAATAGAAATTTGTTTGTATATTTTGGTTGATTTTTTTTATTTCATGATAAATATTATCATATTTACTTAAATAATCAGTATGAAAGAAACTGGATAGTCAGTCACAGAGTCAGGAAGACTTGACTTCTAGCTTGACCTCTGACACTTAGGGCAATTTTCTTTTTGTTTCTCAGGCAACACTCAATAATTTAAGTTGCAGAGCAGATACTGACTAAAATAGGTAGAGATTGTTTCTTCATTGAGAGTTTTCTTAACAATGACATTACACATAGCTAAAAAGTTGTTGTTGTTTGTTGTTATTGTTGTTTGTCTTTTCTTCTTAAAGAGCACCATGACATCAGGAGTTGGATATAAGTGAGGGAGGGCTGTGCAAAGTCATTAGCTTCACTTTCTCCTCCAGAAACATCCAGGAAGATATTGATCAGGATGACTGGAGATGTTCCTGGATGGAGTATGAGACCTTGAGTTTTTTTTAAGATAAGATCTTTAATAGATCTCAGTTTGAATGAGAAAATGCCCATTCAATAATCGAGGCAAAGAATGGACTCTTTTCATTGTTTGTGGAGTTCTGAACTGTTCCAACGATTCTGGAGCACAATATGGAACTATACCCAAAGAGCTATCAAACTCTTCTCTACTGATTTTGTATCCCAAAGAGAACATAAAGGAAGGGAAAGGACCAACATGTGCAAAACTATTTGTAGCAACACTTTTTGCAATGACAAAGAA
>JAJPUD010017951.1:0-26594 GCA_023553655.1 Myrmecobius fasciatus
CCTTCCTTCCTTCCTTTCTTTCTTTTTTCTTTCTTTCTTTCTTTTTTTCTTTTTTCCTTCCTTCCTTCCTTCCTTCCTTCCTTCCTTCCTTCCTTCCTTCCTTCCTTCCTTCCTTCCTTCCTTCCTTCCTTCCTTCCTTCCTTTCTTATTTCTTTCTTTCTTTCCTTCCTTCTTTTCACAAGAATTATTTTCCCTACTTGTCTCTTTTAATTAGGTCTATTTTTTGCTTTGTCTAAAATCCTTTTTTATCCCTCCTTTTTTTCCTTGAGTTAATGCATAATAGATTTGGTTCCAGCCCTTTATTTTAACTGTGTGTGTATGTATCTCTGTTTTATGTGTGTTTCTTATAAACAAAATATTGTTAGATTTTTGTTTCTATTCCATTCTGTTATCTACTTCTGTTTCATGGGTAAGTTCATACTATTCAAATTCACAGTTATGATAACTAACTGCACATTTTCCTCTATCCTGCTTGCTTATATTTATTCTTTCTTTTTTATTCTGTCTCTCCTCTCAAGTTTGTTTTGTTTTTGTTCATTTCTTTTTTTTAAACCAATAACTCCCCCCCCCCCATTTCTTTTGTCCTTTTCTTCTCCAACTTACCTTGTTGGGTAAGTTAGATTTCTATTAATAACTCTGTGTGCATGTATGTGTGTGTGTGTGTGTGTGTGTGTGTGTGTGTGTATTCCTTCTTTGAACCAATTTAGATGTTAGATGTGAGAGATATTTAAGTATTGCCCTCACACCCATTTCCTCCTCTATCATAAAAGCTCTTCCTTTCATGCCTCTTTTATATGAGATTATTTATCCCATTCTTCCTCTCCCTTCTCCCAGGCTATCTCTCCTTCTTACCTAACAGTTTTTTTTTTTTTTTGACATCCCAACACAATTGACTCATTCCCATACCCTCTTTCTATGTAGAATCTTTTACTCCCTTGATAATCATCAAATTCTTAGGAGATACATACCTAACCTTCCAATACAGAAAGATAAGTAGTTTAGCCTTATTTAGTCCCATATAATTTTTTCTTTCATGCTTATCTTTGTATGCTTCTGTTCAGTCTTATATTTGAAAGTCAAAATTTCTGTTCATCTCTGGTCTTTTCATCAGGAATGCTTGAAACTCTTCTGTTTCATTGAATATCCATTATATTCAGTTTTGCTGATTAGGTTCTTCTTGGTTGTAATACTAGCTTTTTTGCCTTTTGGAATATCCTATTTCAAATCCCCTTTTCCTTTAATATGGTAGTTGCTATATGGCTTCTTTTTGGCTGCTTGAAGTAGTTTTCTCTTAGATCTGGGAGTTCTGGAATTTGACTATAATATTTCTGGGAGTTTTTGTTTTGAGGTCCCTTTCAGGTAGTATCTGTATTTTATCCTTTGGATCTGAAATGTTGGGGCAGTTTTTCTTTGATTATTTCTTGAAAGATGATGTGTAGGCTCTTTTTATTGATCATGGCTTTCATATAATCCAATAATTCTTAAATTATTTTTTCTGAATCTATTTTCTAGATAAGTTTTTTTTTCCAATGAGATATATCATGTTTTATTCTATTTTTTATTGTTTGGGTTTTGAGGCTTTGCTAATAATGGTTTTGACTTTATTGTCTTTTGAGTTTGTATCTTGATCTTCCTTGTCACTTCCTTGTCATAAATTATTTTTCACTATAAGTTCATTTTCCCACTCTTTGGAATTTAATGTTGGATACTAGAAGTTTGGGAGGAGCACTATCTTAAGCATCAGGCTTTTTCACACTGCTATTTTTAGAAATAACTCTAGAGGGTTTGAATTTTTCAGTGCTTCCAAGGTAGTACTAGCTGGGGAGAAATATGGTCACTGTTCTTCTGATCTGTATTCTGCTGCTTACCCAGGAAGGGTTCTTGTTCCCTTGGGATTGCAATTGATATTGTTCCTCAAGATTTTTACTCCTTTGGGATTGGAGACAATATTATTCGGGTTCCCTGAACTCTTGGGGTTGGAAATAATACTATGCTTTATAGCTTCCACTCCCTCATAACTGAAAGCACTCCTCCCCATGTTTAAACTATGATTCAGAAGTGGACATTGGCAATGGAATTGTGAAACAGAGTCTGGTCCTGTCTCTAGTACTTGTACAGGGGTCCTTTGTAATCTCTTTCTGATTAGCTGCCATTTTTTGCTATCTCAACCTCAAGAGCTCCCGAAGTTGCTTCTGCTTCAGTCACCACTATCTCATCCCACAACTGGTGTTTTATATAGGTGACCTCTGGGCCAACTAAGTCATAGAGATTTCTTTCTGACCTTCTATGTGGTGTCAGGCTGGAAGAATTTTTCAGACTTGGGTTGATTCTGCTACTCCAGAGCTATAAAGTGCTAGCTATTATTAATTCTAATCCCTTTCCTCTGTTAATTATTTCCTACATATCCTGTATATAGCTTGCGTTGTATATATTTGTTTGCATTCAGTATCCCCCATTAAATTGTAAGCTCCTTGAGGGCAGGGAGTAAAAACAAAACAAAACAAAATAAAACACCTGATAAAGGGACTTCATTTAACCACGCATAAGACATTACACTCTAATGGTTTCCTACTCCTTTGCCAAGGGGAGGTAACCCATGTATCATGTCTGTTGTTTGGGATTATTACTGGTTTTAATTACCTAGATTTCCATGTTCTTTTAATGATCCTTTCCTTTGTGTTGCTATTATTTCCATGAATAATGTCTTTTTAGTTTGGTATGTTTTAGTCTATATTTGTTCAGATACATTTTCTCATGTTTCTCTGAATTAATTACTTATGGTGATTGATTTCTTACTATTCAATAATATTTATTTATATCTACAAACTCCAACTTATCCAGCATTTCCCCACAGATAGGTAAGAATTTATGTTCAGAAGAAGAAATCATTAGATACTGATAGTTAACATCTGTTGCAGGAAAGCACATTTTCCTAGTTATTTTTCCTATCATATTAACTTCCTTAGGCAATTCAGAGAACTATAACTGTTGTAGATTATATACTGTGACCTTTGGAGCACATTGTTTAAATGTTACTCATGTTCACAGATGCAATTATAGCATTATATCTTCTCTGGTATGCCTAAACTGTTTGATATTTGATAGGTTTTGCAAGAAAAGCCAGTAGTTAACTTCAATATGTTTTTCTTTTACTGTATAATTATAGTGAAGGTATGGGCTACCCCAGTCCATCTCTCCTCCCATTATAGGGTCTATGGCTCATAGATTTTTGTATGCAGAGAACTGTTAGAAAGGAAGAGACAAATATTCTAAAGGTGAGTAAGCAGCCTCTCAAGACTGCTTGGTAATTAACTAAGTGATGTTTCATGTTCCTCCATTAAAAAAGATGACTATTGCTGTGCCTCTATCTCAAAGACATCCAAAAAAGGGGAAAGGACCTAATTGTACAAAAATATTTATAGCAACACTTTTTTTGTGGTGGCTAAGAATTTGAAATCAAAGGGATGCCCATCAATTGGAGAATAGGTAAACAAGCTGTGATATAATGAAATATTATTGTGCTATAAGAAATGGCAAACAGTTTGACAAAAATATAGCACCCATTCTTATTAAAAATACTAGAGAGCATAGGAATAAAGGAAATTTTCCTCAAAATGATAAGCAGGATCTATCTAAAGCCAGCAGCAAGTATTATTTGTAACAGGGAGAAGCTGGACGCATTTCCAATAAGATGAAGGTTGAAACAAGGATGCTCATTATCACCACTATTATTCAATATTATACTAAAAATGTTGGCTTTAACAATAAGAAAAGAAAAAGAAATTAAAGGAATTAGAATAGGCAATGAGAAAATAATTCTCACTCTTTGTAGATGATATGATGGTATGCTTAAAGAGTACTAGAGAATCATCCAAAAATCTACTTCAAACAATTAACAGCTTTAGCAAAGTTGAAGGATATAAAATAAACTCACATAAACCATAAGCATGTCTATGTATTACTAACAAAGCCTAGCAGCAAGAGATAGAGAAATTCCATTTAAAATGAAAATTTAAAATAATTATAGACAAAATAAAATATTTGGTGTCGACCTGCTAAGCCAAATCCAGGAACTATATGAACAAAATACTTTTCACAAAAAATAAAGTCAGACTTAAACAATTGGAAAAGTATCAATTGCTCATGGGTAGGCCAAACTAATGTAATAAAAATGACAATTCTAACCAAATTGGTCTACTTGTTCAGTGCCATACCATTCAAACTGTCAAAAATTTATTTTATAGAGCTAGAAAAAATAATAACAAAATTCATCTGGAAGAACAAAAGATTAAGAATATCAAGGGAATTAATGAAAAAAAAAAAACAAAAGATGATGGCCTAGTAGTACCAGACCTAAACCTCTATAATAAAACAGCAGTCATCTAAAACATATGATACTAAGAAACAGAGTGGTAGATCAGTGGAATAGATTAGATACATATGACACAATAATCAATGACTGTAGTAATCTGGTATTTGATAAACCTTAAAACTCCAGCTTCTGGGATAAGAACTCACTATTTCACAAAAATTGCTGGAAAAACTGGAAAATAATATGCCAGAAATTCAGCATAGACATATATGTCACATCCCCGAGTGAAATAAGGCCAAAATGGGTGCATGATTTGTGCATAAAAGATGATGTCATAAGCAAATTAGGAAAGCAAGGGTTAGTTTATGTATCAGATCTTTGGAGAAGGGAACAAATTATGGCCAAAGAAAAAACTAGAAGACATTATGAAATGCAAAATTGTCAACTTTGATTACATGAAATTAAAAAAGGTTTTGCATAAACAAAACCAACATAGCCAAGATTAGAAGGGAAGCACAAAGGTGTGAAAAATCTTTTACACCCAGTATTTCTGATAAAGACCTCATTTCTAAAATATATAAAGAACTGTGTCAAATTAATATGAATACAAGTTACTCCCCAATAGAGAAATGGTCAAAGGATAAGAACAGATAATATTCATATAAAGAAATCAAAGCTATCTATAGTCATATGAAAAATGTTCTAAATCACTATTGATTAGAGAAATGCAAATTAAAACAGCTGTCAGATTGGCTAAGAGGAATGTTGGATAAGATAATGATAAATGTTGGAGGGGATGTGGGAAAACTGGGACACTAATGAATTCTTGGTGGAGTTGTGAATTGATCCAACCATTCTGGAGAGCAATTTGGAACTATGCCCAAAGGGCTATAAAACTGTGCATACCTTTTGACCCAGGAGTGCCACTACTGGGTCTGTATCCCAAGGAAATCACAAAAGAGGGAAAAGGACTTACATGTGCAAAAATGTTTGTAGCAGCTCTTTTTGTTGTGGCAAAGAATTGGAAAATGAGTAGATGCCCATCAGTTGGGGAATGACTGAATAAGTTATGGTATGTGAATGTTATGGAATATTATTGTTCTATTAAAAATGATGAACAAGCTGAATTTTAGAAAGCCCTGGAAGAATTTACACGAACTGGTGCTGAGTGAAACAAGTAGAACCAGGAATACATTGTTCACAGTAACAGAAAGAACTTGTGTTGCTCAGCAAAGAAAGATTTGGTTCTTCTCAGTAGTTCAGTGATCCAAGTCAATTCCAATAAACTTTGGAGGAAAATGTCATGTGCATCCAAAAAGGGAAATATGGAGGCTGAATGTAAATTAACATATGCTATGTTTGCTTTTTTCTTTTTCTTTTGTTTTTTTTCTCTTATAATTTTTACCATTTGTCTTGATTTTTCTCTTCCAGTATGATTCATTAGGAAATGTATTTTTAAAAATTAATGTAATATACAACTAGGATGATTTCAGAAAAAACCTGGAAAGACATCCATCCATAAACTGATGCATGGTGAAGTGAACAGAAATAGAAGATTATATATAGTAGCAATAGTATTGTTTGATCAAGTACTATGTATAATTTAGCTATTCTCAGCAATACAATGATCAAAGACAATCCCAAAGGACTAACAATGAAGTTTACTATCCAAATCCAGAGAAAGAATGATTGAATGTAGACTGGAGTATGTTGTTTTTTCACTTTCTTTCTATTTTTTCTTTTATTCAAGTCATCTTGTACAAAATGACTAATATAGAAATATTTTACATAATTGTACATGTAAACTACATCTGATTTCTTACTGTCTCGAGTAGGGAAAAGAGGGAAGGAAGGAGGAATGGATAAAATTTGCAACTCAAAATTTTTTATGAAATTAAAAAAAAAATCAGTGTTTAGTGCATCCTTTCAATACTTTTCAGTGATGTACCGAGGCTGTCCTGCTTTCAAAGGGTTTATACCCAAATTTCCTAGCCCTGGCAATATTCTATAGGTTTACTTAGGGGCATATATCAGAATAAAAGTTAAATTTATCTTTTTCACTCCATGCATATTTAGGTTTTTTCTAAGCTCTGTGATGAAGTGGTTTTACCTTTCAGAAGTGAAGATACAATAGCATTCTAATAAACAACATTTAAAGTTTTAACTTTAACAATAATCACTTTGGAGGCCTATGTCAGAAATTCATTTCTGAAATACATTATATTTTGTATTGACATTCATTAGGGTAGATAACAAATCTGAAGACTGGAGTCCAAATTTCCCTATTTTCAAACTTACAAATTCATAGATAATAGATTTAGAGCTAAAAGGTATCTTAGAGGTAAAGTAGGTCAGAACTCTCATTTTACAAAACTCAAACTTGCTCAAGATCACATAGCTAGTAAGTAGCAGATCTGGAAGTATGAATTCCTCACTCTTTTCACTGTATCATGTTGCCTTTTAATTCTGCAGGCCTTGAGTGGTGCTATGGAATGATGGATAGAGAATTGGCTTTCAGTCAGAAAGACCCTCCAGACTGATCTTTGACACATACTGGTCTTGTAACCATGGACATTACCCTTTTGGTACCCATGTATGTAGATAAGCATAAATGTATACATGTATATATATATATAAATGTATTATCAATTCACTTTAACCTAAAAAGACTCTTTTTATCTCTATTCATGATCTAATCAACAGCACTTCATTTCTCATTTTTATCCCAATCTTTAAGACTTAAATCATCCATAGATTAAGGGATGATATGCAGGTTTCAAATATTTCAGTGATGGAATGGAACACCCTAAAACTATCTGGCCCTGGTTTGACCTCCCCTTGGGCACTGAAGTTCCTTCTTAAGCTTAGCACTGGCATTGTTCCCATATTGGATGTTATTCAATACTAGGCCTTACAAACAACTCCACCTCCTTTTATTTTTTTCCCTTGAAGTTTTTTTTCTTTAATGTTAATCTACATATCTTACGCCTCCATAATTACAATGGTTGGAGGAGTAGGAGCCAAACAATTAAATTCTCCATAGGTGCTGGGGGTAATGGTTTCTCGTGAATCAGAAGATTAAGCTTGGCAACAAAGAATGGTACAAGATGGTCTAAACTCTGTTTTTCCTGCAGAACTGGCAAATAGTCTCAAATCAAAAGGCAGTTCTCCTTAATTACCACTGTATGAGGCAGTGGGCTAAAAGCAGGCTCATTCTGTAATGTTTTCTGTATAGCTACAGTATGTACACACAATGCAGGCCTTTATGTACCGTCTAATAGACAATATTACACACACTATTATTGCTGACTTTCATCTGATGTGGAGATACAGCTGGTAAGCTTAGGACACTGGCCCCTGAGCTGTGTGTGCATTGAACTAAAGGAGCAGTTTTACTTGCTCAAGCTAGTCAAGACTATTTATATTTAAACACATTTCTTCACAACTTACAACATGTCGCACTAGGTGACAGTCCGTGAGCTGGACAGACTGCAATCACAGGCATGTAGCCTCCCTGAAGCTCTCAAGCTGGAGCTTGTGGTGAGCTTCACCAAGTTTACACATTTTCTCTCTTTCTTTACCCTAGAATAAGCTACCCTGCTGATCCGGAGTCCTTCTGGGATGTGATCTCTTCCAGCAGGAAATCAAAGAACTGATGCAGTGAGAGGAAGAGCAGAGCTGGGGGACAGTGTGCAGGATTGAGGAGGTGGGGGGAGATTTCTTCCTTCCCATCCTTCTTCCCTCTCCCCAAATTAAACCTGCTTGTTTATTGAAATTGGTCAAACAGTTTAATTAGCATTCCGTGTTTGTTATTTCTTTAATCAAGGTTTCAAACAGAACAAGGCAACAAGCCAGGCCAATAATGAGTCTCTTCCACCTACTCCTAAGTTAAATACTTATTGAGATTTCCTTTGATTTCCCAGAAATCTTTTCACTTGCTGGTAGTGCTTTCACTCATCATCAAGGTTACTGGGCATCTTGCATAAATGCATACTAATTGGCAGCAAGCAATGTATATATTTATGTAAATATATAGTTACATAAAGGATACTAGAAAAATATGCATACTTTGTTTTTGAAAGCCAGAAGAGTAGAATGTGTTTCTAATGAAATCTGTGATAATGTGAAGGCTGTGTATGAAGAAAAAATAAGTGATTCACCAGGTCTACTGACTCATGCTTCAAAAGCCACAAATTAACCTTTCTTCTGTTAGAAAGTTCACCTGACACCAATAACCATGGAAATAAAAATAATTATTGAAAAAAATGTTAAAGCATTCAATTGCTTAGGTTTCTACCATGTCATGGTAATCATTTTTTTTAAGTGGAAGGTCAATAGTAGACAAAATATCACCTTATTATTTTTTAATCTTTACTTGTTTTATTCAAAATACCACCTTACTTTTAGCTACAAGTAGAGATAATTTAAGCAAGAAGTAAAGAAATTATGCAAATCCTAATTTGCAAACAGTTTTTCTTTTAGCTTCTTTTTGGTAAATTTAGACTAAATATAATAATCATTTGAAAACCTTTTTTGAATTGAATGTATAATACAAGGAAACTTTATGAAAAAGAAGAGAATATTAGAGTTGTAAATGAGGGTGGTGGTGAACCACCAGTCCATAGTATGTATAGCCTGATATATGTTCTTCCTAACCTGGTGCTGGTGATCTATTAAGGTCCACAAAGCTTCACAAACATTGACAATTGACATAATAGTAAGAGTTACCAAGGATTTAAAAAAAAAAATCAAAGCCAAAGTTTGAGTAGCAGATATTGTAAAGAAATGGTAGGTGTGAGCAGGACCAGGACCAGGACCAGAACCAGGTAAGACTTTTGTGAGCAGATGCACAGGTCAAGTGTATGTAATGGAGTTTGGACTTTTAAAAAGTACTCAAAGATTTTGTTTTTTCTCAATCTTCAAATTCTAAATGGAATGTCCTCCGTCTAGTGCCTAATTCATGGGAGAGAAGTTTGGAGGATAATAAATGGACAGAGAAGTCAGTGTGCTGATATGAGGTAGCCAGATTTATCTGGGATAAAATAGATCCTAGAGGCAGCTAAGTACTAACTTAGAGTGTTGGGCCTGAAGTCAAAAAGACTCCTCTTCTTAAATTCTAATCTGGCCTCAGGCACTTACTAGTTTTGTTAACACTGGGTAAGCCACTATTTGCCTCAGTTTCCTCATCTGTCTACTGAATTGGAGAAGAAAATGGTGAACCACTCCAGTATCTTTGCCATGAAAAGCCAAAGGGGCTCTCAAAGAGTCTGACATTATTGAAATGACTGATCAATAGCAACAAAATGTTTCCTAATAGATTCTGTTCTGGGCATTTGAGAGAAAAGGGACTAGTAATCTCTTGTTGATTTTAAGAATCATAATTTTAGATGTGAAAGGGAGGATACAAGACATTTTAATGTAGCTGGATTCAAGGTTCTGGATTCTGGGTTTGGATCATAGTTCTGCTACTACTTAGAGCCCCAGGGCAATTTACTCAAGTGGATCTCACTTTCTTCAATGGTAAAATGAAAGGGTTGGTCAATCTATAACCTTTTATGTCTTTTCCAGCTCTAAATCTACACCTTTATAACTAATCCAAACCCTTCCTTAAATGGACAAGGAAACAAGGGCAGATAGATTAAACAATTTGCCTAAGGTTATGCCTTGGGGTGGTAGAAGTGGAATCGAGATTTCCCAGAGCAAGTCCAGGAACCAGAAAGACAGATGAATCTAGTCAGAGACAAGATCTGTCTCTGAAACTGGACACCCCTAACTCTGATATAGATAGTTAGGGCAGGCACAAAAGATGGCCTTATTTAATCAAGGTTTCTAGGATGAAAGAGAAGAGTGGTTCCTTTGAGTTGGGGATGCTTACTTCTGTTCTGCTTGGGAGAGATCCAATTGGGTCTAATTGAGGGGTTTCCAAATCAGTCAAGTCTTTGGGAAGATGATGGAAGTCAGTTTAGTTTGATTTTTTTAAAGCAAATCTCAGTATGGGCAATCATATCTGTCTGAAGCTCTAGTGGTTTTCCTCTGGTTTATTTTTAAAGTCTTACTTTTTAATCAATATTATTTATTTTTTATTTAACCAAAGTGTTAAATTTGAAGTTAGAGAGACCTAAGTTGAAATTCCAATATTTACTAGCTATGTCACCATGGGCAAATCATTTAATCTCTGTAAAATGAAAAAAGCAGATCTGATATTTCTAAGATCCCTTACAAAGCGTAATCTATGATCCCATGATCCTTACCCCATGATCCTTTACTTATAAGAAAGGTAGGGGAAGGCAGGTGTGGAGGGAGAAAATTGGTAATGTAAAATTTAGTTCACTTTAGAACAAAGCTACTCCCAGATTCCCAGTGCAGCCTGAACTGGATGAAAATTTAATTGGGAAATTGTTTAACAAAATAAATAAAATACAATACAAACATAAGTTCCTAATAATAACTCTTACAAGATAGTTAGTATTGTTATTATTATTACTTACAGATGAGGATATTGAGACTTGAATGCTTAATGATTTGGCTAATCACAGAGATAGTATGATCATAGTCAGATCAAGCTTGGGATTTGAATCTGCATTTTCTGCTTTTATGTAGGTTTCTCTTTAAACACTGAATTCAACTACTATTCACTTTAAAACTACTGATCTTTGTGCCCTTTTTTTTTTCATCATCAATTTTCTTTTCTTGGATGTATTCCTTTCACTGAGTTTTTCTTTTCCTCTTTCATGTTATCTCCCCTGCCCATCTAATTAGTCTTTGTTTCTCCAAGTTTCCTCACTTTTCAAAGATTGTAAATTATACATTTTACTTTTTATAGTATATACTAAACTAAATTATATTTATTCTTATTCTAAAAGGCAAGTGAATCTTCTCTCAACTGATTTATTTTTTCCTGTAGGCCATAGACCCAAGATAAAAAGACAAATAGAGTCTTGTTTTTCTTTGTGTGTAATGGCAGATTTGGGTTGAAGTCTCATTCTCAGTATTTGGAAAGGTTGTTCAGAGCTCTGATCATTACAATGGAAGGTTCAGGGTGCCTCATTCTCCCTAATCCCCATAGCCACCTTCAAGAGAATGAAAAGTATTTCTCATTTTTGTCCCTTTCCTTTTACTTGGGATTATCAATTAATTATTTAGTCTCTTCCAAGATGTTTCTCTACTATATTTAATAATCATTTATTTGAAAAATATTGGTGAGAAAAGAAGTGAGAGAGTTATTTTCCCTCTCAGCTACTCTTGCCATAGAGGAAAATTCCATCAGAGCAATGCCCGCCACCAGGCACCAGCCCAGACTCTAGGGATACAATGACAGACTTCCTGGCATCTTATTCTCCAAGGAATAAGAGACATGTTTTCATGGAGATTGTTCCATTTTTAGGAAGCAAAATCCTGTCTTCTCTACAGGCTCATATAGTAAACATAAGAGAAAACCGGACAAGAAAAATAATTATGCAACAAATCCTAGTTACCATCACTAAACTTCCTGTTTATTAGAATAACTCCTGTGGAGTAATCATCCCAGAACCCAAGAAATTAAGTGCTGCATTTCAATAGGGAACTTAATATAGGAAAATAAGTATTTTGAGCCCAGGTTTAGTGGTGAGTAGAAATGGAAGCCCAAATAATATTTGTTGTGCTGATTTTCAGCATTTATACTTTTCACTTTGTGTGGCATCTAGGTCTCTGTGTGTGTATTTTAACAAAACTTACCTGCCATAGTCTGTGGAACTAGGAATAGAGACATTAAAAGAAGAAACCCAAGGTAAGTCTCTAATGGCCCTTTTAAACTCATTAGGTACACTGAATATTAATATACAAAGGAAGATTTTTTTAAGAGCATATATTTTCTCTTAGATATTAAACATAGCTCCAGCCATTGGAATACCTCTTAACTGACCTGGAAAGATTTGTAAATAATACTGAACACTTGGATTTCTGGGTTTCTAAATAAGTTTAAGAATTCTTAGCATCCAGTAATTAACCACATGTGGATATTCAAACAAACAATTGTTGAACTTGCTCCATGAATGTGTTATACTTGGGGCTTATTTTCTGCAAACTTTAATTAAGGCAAAAACAAGTTTAGACTGTTCTGAAGAGAAAAATGTGCATCTCATCAGTGGAGTTGCTTTCACCCTCTCTGTGAATCATCTTCCCTCACAACCTTGGAGAAGGCAGATTTTACCTTGCTCATTGCAGTCAAGGCTAAAGGCTCCCCAGTCAGAGCCTATAAAAATGATGGAATCTTAGGAGTGGGGGAAGGTGGAAGGGTTAAGCCCCCTATGGAGAGGGGGCAAGTCAGGCTTGTGAGCTGAACAGCAATGTGGAAATTTGCTGCAGTAATTACTCTCCTATCATTAGTGACAGGCAATTGCCATGGCAACCCTGCAGCCACCTGTCTCTCACACACAAGCGACATATTCTTCAGAATGAAATAAAAGAGTACCTTAAAGTCAGTTGTTGAACTAGGAGTATATATATAGAGCATATAAAATAAATGCATGTTGGTCCTAAGAATATTAGTCATGGTAGTCACTGGGTTCTTAGAATGAAAAAACCAAACCCAAACCAAAAACCCAACAGACTTAAACACACACACACACACACATACACACAACTTGTGACTATTTTTCTGATATATTTTCTGGTTTAGCAATAATAATGCCTTTAATCTTCACAGTATTATTTCTAGGTAGTGCCTACACAGGTAAAACCAATGGCAGAGTGGGATAATTATATATTATGATGTAAATCACATAATTCAGACTCATTAGATATTTGTTGATTTGATTTATCTAGGTAGGAAGGAGCATTGGCCTTGGAATCCAAGACCTGAATTCAAGTTCCTTCCCAGCCATGATGATTGGGTCAGAACTTCAACTATTTCTGTTTCCTCATCTTTAAAATGGGGAGAATAATATTTATAATATATGCTTCAAAGGGTTGTTGAGAGAAATGCTCTTTGTAAGCCATAAAGTTCTCTGGAGACGTGAAAAATCATTATTGTTTAACAAAAAGACAAATGCAATTCGGCTATGTTGTAGAATTCATGTTAAAAATATTCTGAATTTTCCCCCATTTCAGATTGAATTTTATAGGCTGTTACCTCAATATTCCACTCTTCTTTTTTGGCATAGCCTTTAAGAAATTATCTATTTTGTTTTTATGTTACTTATATTTCCCAATTAACTTTCCTCTTCTCCCTCTTTCCAGAAAGTCATTCTTTGTAAAAAAGAAAATAGTATATCAAAAAAGCCTGACATTATTTGTAGCATACCATACCTATAGACTTCTACCTCTGCAAAGAAGGGAGAGAAGTTTGGCACAGTTTTTAAATGACATCATTCTCATATCACACTTTGATTTCCAAAACATTTATTAGGTATTTTGTTCAAACATCAAGGAATTTTTTATCAGATCATTTTCTTCTAATGGTATATCATCTAGATAAGGAAGTCTTAAATTTTTTCTTTTTGTATCATGGACCCTTTGGCAGTCTGTCTACCCTTTCTCAAAATAATATTTGTAAATTCATAAAATTCATGGTATTACAAAGGAAGCCAGTTCTTACTACACATAATATATACCATACATATGTGATTGTGTGTACTATATATATTATGTATATACATTTATGTAAGTTTGTGGATTCCAGATTAAGTACACTGGATTTTTTCATATAAATGCTTTGCAAACCTTAAAGAGCCACACAATGCTATTATTATTATTACTACAATTTAGACAAGCCTCAGTATCAGTTGAAGTTTATCTTTTGAATTTGAAATTCCTTAATTATTATTGTATCTTTAACTCTGTTTATACTTCTCTCCTTAAATTTTGAGTTTGACTCAGTATAGAATTCTGATTAAAGATGTTAATTTTCTCTTTGTTCCATTGGAGGTATTCATCTTAATATTGGAATTTGGTAGTTGCTTCCTTTTACTTGAACTTTACCCTAAAAGAAAACCAATATGAGAAATAGCTGTTTGGGTAGATTAGAATTAGGAGACTGTTTACCAAATGACTATACATTGGTGCTTCAAAACATTAAGCTAAGTCAATTGAATCCTAGGCTCTCTTGGAGCTCACAATCCCCAAACACAGCCAAGATTGGGCATCTTTCCAATTTCATGGACAGAGCTATATATAAACATGAAAGTAAGATTTCTTGGGCTGACATTAGGATTTTTAAAAACAATTTATAATAGGAAAGAACCTCATTTAAGTTATGTTTTCATACAAATTCTACATTATCAAATTAATCATTTCAATTGTCAAAGATCTTTAATTTTTGTTGGTGTGGAAAATCTTCCCACTAAAGGTTATTGTGGCCCTATCTATAATAGTAGATGTCTTAGGGAGTTGCCTGCAGAGATTTTAAGTGACTCCATGATCCTGACAAAGTTGGTAACTGTTAGAAGGGGGATTTGAACCCAGTCTTCTTAAGTCTGAATCTAGCAGTCTAGTCAGAAAACTGCTGAATTTTCTCTCAGCAGTGAGGTTGTGTGTGATAGAATGGAAAGAACACCAGATTGGGATTGTCAGGGGGAGAATCTAGATTCAAATCTGAACTTTTGATACTTACTATCTCTACCATTAGCAATTTATTTCCCTATTAAAGGCCTCAGGGTTTGAACTGGGTCATCTATTTTTTGGGATTTATGAAGGAGATGCCTTATATATACTTAATAAATTGAATTAAATTTGCTCCTATCATCATTTACTTAGGTGGCAGCTTTTTCCATCCTGACTGATTTCCTTTTCACAGAAATATGTTCCAACAGTGCAAGTACTTTCTTCCTGTTGGTCTTCCCATTGTATTCTTGTTAAATATATTTTTCAATCCTCTTAATTCCTATTCTTCTCTAAAGAGGATGCTTTGGAAAAATTTTTGAATAATTGGCTGTACACTGTTTCCACTAGATGTCACCAAACTCCTGACAAAAGCAACTCTAAATACAATTCTTTCAAATAGATTTCTTTCTTCTTTCCTCCCTTCAATTCCCCTCCAGTTTTCTTAACCCTATCATTCACTGTGCTATGACTTCATCTGAGGCAGTAAAAATTGAAGTCAACAGTAACAAAATCTGTGATACATGGTTTTATGATATAAACTGTAGTTTTAGATGGTATCTTTAGGTTTTTTGAAGCTATAATGTAATTCTTCATATAACTAGGAAAGGAAAAAGGATAAAAATCTCAAAATGTTCTTTTCTGAAGAGACTCTTAGAATAAGAAACTGTTTTTTTCCATTTCAGTATTTTTCCATCATCTGGAAGATGAAAGACCTCATTTAAGCTAAAGTCATTTCCTTAATAGGATAGCTGACTCCTAAATTAATGAATAGAAATATTTCAAATACTAGACTAATTTTAAAAAATCTCTGGAGCCTATGAAAAATAATTTATAGTGTGCTACAGTCTGAAAACAAACCAATCAACTACTCTCCTATATGGAAAACCAGACTAAAATGAAGTATCTCTCATTTAACTTAACAAAAGATAGTAAAGGGAAACATGTTCCTTTAAATTTATGGAATGCTATCTGCTATATCTACTCAAAAACTGTCCTTTATCTGATTGGCTGACTTACCAACAAATGTGGGGGTGGAGAAAGACTTTTTCCAATGAGTTTGGTTTCTAGTATGACCAATCAAATTGACCAATCAAAAGGCATTTGTCATGAGCACAGACCATCTTAGAAAGAAATGTTTGCAGAACAGTCCCCCCCATACTATTGATCCCTCCTGTGACTTGTTTTTTTTTAACTTAAATGCTACTTTATGGTTCTTATGTTTTGTCAGAGGACAACCCAGTTTAATACAACTGTGGAAGAATAACAAGCAAATTAACAAAAAATACAGTATTTCCCAGGGTCTATATAATCACTTTGATGGGTACCAACCTTTTCGACAGGAAATGCTAATAATCATGGTTCACATGTAAAGGTGTATCTCTTTCCTTTTATTTCTCTGGCCTCTATCATTTTTTCATGTTTTAGAGATGGAAGGTCAGGAAAGTAAGGTAGGAGTCGTTCGTGAAAATCTTGAGCTTCTTTAGGAAAATAGCTTCCCAAAATATTAGAAGGAGGACAGAAAACTGAAAAATGAAAAGGAGGAGAAATACAAAATTAGTGAATCTTGCTTCCTCAATAGTTCAAATATCTGGAATACCTTCAAAGGACAAATTCTAATTAATTAAAAAGTCCATGTTCATAACAGTAAACTTTTTGTTGATTCCCATCATCCTTTTCAAATTTCACCAATTCAAATGACTGAATTTTCTGAGTATCTTAGTTTACATTAATTGGAACATATTTAATATTAATCATAGTATCTCAAATTGGGCCTAAATATGTTTTGTACATATACTCTGATTTGTAAATTATACTCTTCATTGATACATTATCACTCATTATGGACATAAATAATATTGGTGTCACAGAGATACAGTTTTTGCAAATTTTCCATTATATCAAGCTTAAACTCAAAGTATCTTACTTAAAGATTGATTATAATGATAAGTAGTAATGTCTAATTGACGCAATATTCAAAGATTTAGCATAGGAGTCTTCTATTCAAAATATTTTTATGCTATATTTTAAAATCTAGTTTTATTATATCATTTACTTTGGTTCCTGAGCCAAGACCATATAGGGCAGGGGCACAGAGATGCAACTCTTTTAGGACCCTTGTGCTGTATTTATGATTTGCTCATTTGCTCTAGTTCTCCATGAATTAATAGTCCCACCCAGTCCTCCATATAAGATATGTTAAATCTTAATGTTTTAAAAAAGTGTTAAGGTCTATTCCTTTTCTAGAACTCTATTGTGTGATGGGAAGAACAGTGAAATGAATTAGGAAACCTGGCTTTCAATTCTAACTCTTGCCTTTTTAACTAGCTATATGATTTCAAGTAGGTACCTCCACTTTCCAGGCTCACTTTCTTAATGTGCAAAATAATAGGGGTAGAGTGGGTAAATTCTGTCCTTTCTAAGCCTTGTGGGTTTCATAATTCAACTCCCTTATTTATAAATTTAAATACAATGATACTCTGGCCTTTCTGACTATAGAGAATACTTACAGGAGTAGAGGAATGATTTTTTTTTTCCAACATGGAAGGGGTTTTCAGTGGATTGAACCCACCCAATTCAAGACTGATATTTTACATTTTTAAATATTGATTTCTTTCTAGACAAGATGCCTTTCAGATTGATTTTTTTTCCCTTAAAAGTGTTTACTTAATTTAATTTTCTCTTTTTGGGGACAGGGGTTGTTTTTAGTGAATTCCTTGGTGCTCTGAGACAAGTTTACTGGGAAGGTATGTACAGTTTTATAAATAAAGATATCAATAAATAGAAAACTTGAGGTCAAGTACTTTACCCTGGAATGTCATTTGCTTCTGGAACCAGCCATGAAGATTTGCTCATCTCATAGTTGAAGGATGTTGAAACACATTTCTTGCCAATATGGCTTCATCTGGAGTGTGGATGGGCTCTTCATTCTGACACATTGCATAAATGGCAAATGTAGATGCTAAATACTACTGATGATTAGCCATACAAAAATGCTTTTTACTCTCATTCTTGACAGGAATGACAATCCTTTGGCCAGACTCACCTCCTTCTGGACACCAAGGGCTGTTCCAGTCTTGGTTTTGCCATCTGGTTTCAGTAAAAGCCAGAAATGATAAGAGAAAAGGGATTCTTAAAGAGGCAGCAAATAGAAAGGTTCTTTCGGTTGTATGTGACCACCTTAATAATTCAGGAAACTTGTTCTTTCATGCATAAAGTCAAATCAACAAATATGTAATAGGCTTCTATTTTGTATAGGTTGCTAGACTAGACCCTGAAGGAGAGACAAAGTGTACATAAGGTACTTCTTAAGAAGTATATGGTAGTGTAATGCATAAAGTGCTGGGAGTGGAGTCATGAAGACTCACCTTCCTGATTTCTTATCTGACCTCAGATACTTCCTAGTAGTATAACCCTGGGCAAGCCACTTAATTATGTTTGCCTCGGTTTCTTCTTCTGTTGAATGATTACTTTGTAAAATGTAAAATGTCTATGGGTGTTTCATTTTGTTCTAATGTAGAATCCAAAATGCTGGAATACTGGCCTGAATCAAGCCCAAGAAGGAAGTGGTAAACCATTCTAATACCTTTGCCACAAAACCCCAAAATAGGATCTTAAAGAGTGGGACCTGATTGAAAACAACTGAACAACAAATGGGGATAATTCAATGCAGATAATTATAATAAACATGCATGATTAAGTACATTAGAGAGATAAAACAAAGGACTATATGGTGAGTGGAGGCATGAAAATACCCCCTGAAATGGAAGCAAATGTTCCCAAAAATTCCATTTCTAGTAAATAAACATCATGGAATAACAGATATGGAAAAGAAAGGGATCTCAAAAGTCATCTGAATTTTAGCCCCTTTTAAATTTAACCCCTTCACTTTATGAATGAATAAAATGAAACTGAAAAGTTAAGTGACTTGCCTAAGATCACTGTGATAGGAGCAATATCCTAACCTTTCTCCTTATGCAGATTAGTCTAGTTTTTCCTTAAAAGGTATTGAGACATTTCCTGGGATTTGGTTTGGTTAGGGAACTGAGGATGCACAGATTGTTGACTTCATTTCCCCATTGTCTAATTACAAAGCAGGTAAGAGGATTTTGGAGAAGCTCTCTTATACGAATCTTGACTGGCAGATTGTAATGGGAGCTTTGCTCAGCTGAATCAACTCAAAGGGTTCTCATTGTCTTTCCCACTTGAAAATTCTCCAGCTATGCTTAAGTCAATTACTTTTTGTTCACTGTTGAATGACTTCTGAATATTTCATTTTGTAGAATCCAAATTACTGGAACACTGGCCTGAATCAAGCCCAGCCCAGACCAATCATATAGGTATAAATGTCAGAAGTAGGTTTTGAACTAAGGCTCAAGGGTGTGTAGATTATCCCACATTTATGGTGTATTTGTGAGTTTGCTCTGTAAACTTAGGTGTACAAGCTTGGTTAGATATCATTCAATTCATGAGGTTGTGCTGTAGAAATGAACTCGAGAATTTTTAGCTCATTATAGGGATCATTTTCACAAGGGAAGATACAAAATTAGTCAAGCATTTACATGGAAGCACTATGCTGTCAACACTTTTGTGACTCACTTAAAACTCAGTATCAGAGCTATAATAAACAAACTAGTTTTATATACTTGGGGCAGCTTCACAAAATATACCCTTAAATGTTTTTGAGAAAAATTTAGTTGGGCTTGTTTGTGAGTACTTGTGGAACAGAAATCCTGTGAAATGGTGAGTCCTTGCTAGCACAGTTAGGTGTATGTAGGAGGGACCAGTTTCTCTGAGGTGATGTTATATTCCATTGGAAGAAGACTAGACATCACAAGGGGGATGTGGCAATTGGCTGAAGATAAAGACCACCATCTGGTACCTTCCATTTACATTTGTTAACTATGTGCTAAGTTCAGTAGCTTCTTTTAAGGTAAAAGAATGCTTTCAGTAACTTCTAATTTTCAGCACTTAAAAGTATAGACCCAGGTGCCTCACCTAATCAGAATAGTTCCTTTTCTGTATATAAAATTGAATGTGAGCTTCTCCTCATTTTGAGAGAATTCAATGATTTATATATTTTCACAATGTCTTATATGTCTGGGCTGATAGTGTAAGGTCTTTTCCTTCTCTGACATGGTTCAAGTGCCACTAAAGTGTTCCTAATAATATGTAGATTTTGTGGATTTGGAATATAATTAATGTCAGTAGAAACTAGTGGATAGTGCCTGGAGCTAAAAGAGGTTATGGTAGTTATGTTGGTAAGTGTTTAAAAATCGTCTTTCTAGAAAAAAATGTGCCAGGATATATTTTTTGAGTTCAATTTATATTATTAATATTTTCTCCATCACTTCCTTCAGACTAAACAATCAGCAAAATTACAAAGTTAACCCTGACTTAAAGATTTTATAGATTTGAGGTATAAATGCTCATGCTGAAAATTTAACCATTGGTCCCCATGAAAGATTAGAGTTGGTTCTAGAACATACCTTGCTGTAGGTCAGTGTCAAGGGCCCTAATAATTCTTAACCTTAGAATATTAGAGTTAGCCAATGGAATAGAAGCTGCTATTACTTGGAAGGTGCTTGGGGACAAAATCCAACATTTCTTCCATTGAGACACTACAATTTTTTCCTCTACTTCTTTCTCTACATCTCATCTCTTGCCATTATGCGATTCTTTCCTTTGAGGTTCTATTTTTGTAATAAAGGCAAGTAATGTAGCAATCAAAGTAAATATTCAGGGAACAAATGTGTTCTCAATGAAGCATTCAGCTATTATCAAGAGTTAATTTTCATTACCACTTTGATAAGAACTTCAAAATTATTACTATAAATATAAACCATAGATGTAATAAAAACATACTCCTCAGGGATTTGAATCAAATCAAATTGTGAATCAAAAACTGGAACAATCCTTCCTAATTTGTTGAACTCCAAGGTAAACCTAAAATATTATTATTATTATTTTGTCAAATGGCAAACAGAAACAAAGTTTATTTAAAAATAAAGCAACTTAATATCTTCGAAGTACTGTGAACTGAAAGTAAAGTAATATTTCTTTTAAAACTATTGATCCAGGAAAATGTAAAAAAAAGCGTGAAGAAATTTCTCTCAATTGAATATGAACTGGATAATTTACAGTTTCTCATTGTTCAAGACTTTGTTCTTAGAAAAACGTATTATTGTCCCTATTACTATATTAGTTTGTTTCTCCCCAGCAGTGATGGGTCTACTATTTTTGGAGGGGCTCATCTGGAAGAAGGATTTAGACTTAGGATATCAAATACTATCACTTCTAGCAATCCCTCGGTCATTATGACCTGCTAAGGCACAAAAAAGAGTGGGGAGTTTTGAAAGAAAAAAGATTTTTCTGAGAAGTTCTTTTCCAAATAATCTTCAGAACACAGAGCCCAGTTGAATATAAATGGAGCCCTAAGAAGAAATTTAATGAACATAGTTGAATGACCCTAGGCCACAGACCACAGAAAGGAGTGGAAATTGGGAAACAGATTGTTGTCTCTGAGAACTCAGTATGGCATAAAATGGATGCAAGATTGCATTTAGCTCTGAGATCAATTGGCTCCATAATAAGTCTGTACATATAAACCCTTATACATATAAATCCATAGTATATGTAAACCCTATTCTTCTTTGCCCTGTTAGGACAACAGAGGAGAAGGGATTAAAGCTGTTTTCCTATTTTCTGTGAACTGTTCAAGAGAAGAGAAAGAAATAAAAGTGATAGTGGGTCATGGTTTAGAGAAGTAATACAGGAGACAGTGGAAAGGCAGGGCATTTCAAGGAAAAAAAAAACAATGAAGGAAAAGAAATGAGGTGATGGAACAGCATTAGGCAAGGGATGTTTTTGCTTCCTTCCTTCAAGTGGTCTGACAGGACTGAGAGACCAGTGCAGAGCATAAAAAATCCTTCCTTTCATACTTTCTGTAAAGGAAAACATAGATGGCCCAAATTTCTAAATTTTTTAATGTAAGGAAGCCAGAGTACCTTTAATTAGTGAGATGACCAAAGAACAATAGGGAACTGCTCTGGGTGGGATTAGGTTAATGTCTATGAATAGCTGATCTCTCTCTTCTTCCTACAAATAGAGAGTAGCAGAAAAATTGAGAAGTTTCCAATATAAATACTTGTGCTGTGCTCCTGAGAAGGGTCTCTCTACTTCCAGCCCACATTGGTTACTTTTTTTAGTTTTATTCTTATTAGATGGTTATGAGTAAGGAATTATATATAGTTATACCATTGATTGTGTGATTGAATTCCATTGAAATTCATGAAGAACAGGAGACCATTTTCTGGAGCTGGGATTCAACCAAGGATCTTTCTGAAAGAAGCCACACACACCAAGACCTTAAAGTATGAAATAAGATACTGTTACCTGCAAGAAAGGTAGATCTAGGGAATATATATGTGGCAGGCTTGCTGAAGGACATAGAAAGCTCAGTATTGGATGGAACATATTATCACCAGAGATTAGTCTATGCCTGTAGTTGGTTATCATTATTGAAGGGAATTGAGGAAGGGGTCTCTATTGATTAAGAAGGGAGAATGACATCATGAGGGTAATGTCTTCTTGAGTTGACCCTGAAATGGACACGAATGGGGCAGAGCTGCAGAGTAGTCAGCCTTATTCTTTCTTCCAAAGTCATTGAAATTCAGTGGCAAGACGAAGGTCAAAACAACTGGCAATATCAGGATGCAGTAGATGACCTTGACCTTCCTAAATTAAAGGTTTTTCCCAGGTCTCACTTTGTCTGAGGCCATGCCCATTCAATGACTAAAGACTGGGTAAGAGTTGCAAAAGGTGGCCCAATTTATCATCACAAAAATATCTATCTGAGAGAAGATGGTCAGTTTCTGGCTAGAATAGAAAACAATTGCTATTTAACTCATTATAAGGCTTCCAAACCTAAACAACGAGACACAGAAGTTAGGGTTGTGGCTATTCTTGGCCATTCAGTGAAAACTACTTTACAAAAAAAGCTTCAAGCGAATATGTTGGAGACATGGGAGAAATGGTTTTAAACAGCAAAAGTGGTTTGAAAAATCTCTTAATATGTAGGGTAGAATGGAAACTTCCAGACAACACCTGAACACAACTGCTCTCATATAAAGCTTCAGAGTAAAATCAATTTCTGCAACAGACCAAGATTATCAAGACAAAATAACAGTATTTTTTTTTTTTTTTTGGCAGTTAGAGCTTAGTAATATTTTCTCTGACTGGAATTCCTAGCTCTTTCTCCTTGTTTCAATTTGTTTCATCCAATTTGCAGCTCCAGTTTTCAGTTATCATTTAGAATCAAGGTTCCCTAAGTTTCATCAAAGTTCACCAAAGTCTCCTAGGGTTTTGTTTCCACTGTTCACAGCTATAAAACTTCAGTTCCAGCTAAAATGGTATAGCGAGTATATCTTGAATGTGCTAGAGTCATTAGGGACTTTGATTATCTTGATCTTATCCATCTGGAATATACTCTCTAATTTTTTTTTTTTTTTTTTTTTTTTTTTTTTTTGGTCTTTCTAAATCTAACTCACCTCTAAGAGTTTAGTTCAAATCTCAGGTGTTCTCAATGAGATTCTGGAACACTAGGTGGAGTTGGTAGAGAAAGGCTGATTTCTGATAAGATTGATCCCTGAGGCAAGCAGGATAGGACACTGATGGGGATCAGCTCAACCTTGTAGGATCATCCATCCCCTGTGGAGGTCTTGGGCAACCCTACCTTATTGTATCCAATCAGAAAGCCAAATTATGTGTCAACTCCCCAAGGTTAAATTTCCCCCATAAACTATCCATGACCCATGCCATCTTTGCTGAATCCCTTTTGGGTCATGTTTGAATAGTGTCTTTTTTCTCATCTCCCCTCATCTTGTTTTTCTCCTTGTATAACTAGCTAACTCTTTTAGGGTACTAAACTCCCCCATGGATTTAGCATGCCAGTCTATAATATACTTCTACCTCATGGTGTATTTCCTTTCACCAAGTGACCTAGGACCTCATCGGGCTTACATACGCCACTTTGGCTGAGATTGACATAATTCTTTAATTCCTATGGTGTTTATAATCCCTATAATTTGTTCTCTATAATCTAATATAAAATTACATACTGTCTTTTATTGCTATGCAATTTTTTCATGTGTGTTCTTTTCCCTAACTAGGCTGTAAGCTTCTTGGGGGGAGGAGTAGGAACTATGTGCTTTACTTTTATGTCATTTGCCTTGTTGGAGGGAACTTCAAGTGTGATGAGATCACACAACTATATAAGTACTGAAATTGCTATCTTTTGTATTCTTTTCATTTCTGAAACTATTCGTTCCCTAATCAGTGAGCCATCTTATTACAATAAAAAATAAATAATAATACATATTATTATTTATATGTATGTATGTATGTATTATACATACAATAAAATTACAATAAAAAATAAAAAATAAAAATGAGAAAAATAAGGAAGGAAAAAAAAAGAACCATTTGGGGAAAATTAACTAAACTCATCTACAAAGTCTGACAATGTTTGTAATGATACACACCACAATGCTCCCAATCACAATTCTGCAAGGAAGATGGAGAAGTATATTTTCTTATCTCTTCTTTGGAGTCAAGCTTGTTCATTTTAATCCCTCAGAGTTTACTTTCAGGCATTTATTTCACATTATATTGTGGTAGATATGGATATTGGGTTTTTTTAGTTCTGCTTTTTTTTTACTCTGTATTCTTTCATATACAAATTATTTTGTTTCTCTGAACTCTTCATATTGATCATTTCTTATGGTACATCAGCCTTACATTACACTTATGTACATTTAAAGTGGTGGAATGGTTGGGTCATATCTATGAAAACAGACATGAATATGGCAAGAATATGAAGGATGATTTGAGATGCCCAGAGTCAGGAGAAAGAGCTTAAATAGGAGGTTGCAGTTTTTTGGAGACCTGAATTCTGCTAAGGATAGCAAGCTCAGAATTCTTTCCAAGTTTCCAAACCTTCACTTGCTATGTGTAGGAGTCAGGTACTGGGCAGTTGGTTCTTAATTATGTTATTTGAGAAATGCTATCATATGTCATTTTTCTTTATTCAGGGATTATTATGCTGTTTCATTGAGCCACTTCCTTTGGGTATCAAATGGAAAAAATCATGATTGATTCAATTGTGCCTACTCATCTCTTATCAAGGCAGATAATGGAAAATTTTATGTAGAAGTTGAAGCAAGTTTCAGTAGCAATGACTAGCCTACTAACTTCCTATTCCTAATTACTAGATTTTATGGAAAAGATTCCAAGAGTTTTGTTCTTATTTTGACTGATCATTTTCCAAATATATTATTAAATTCTGAATTTGGAAAATAAGAATTCTTTTAGATCGGTGAAGATAAATACTCTATTTACCACATATCTTATTTGCCACTGTATAAATTACAAGCCAAAATTATTGAGGAAGAAAAATAAGAAATAATGGGGAGAAAAGCACTAAAAAGATTGTGTGATGCCTTTATTTTTACCCCCTCCATTCCCTTAGAATTGAATCTTCCTTTGTAATGATGTTAGAATAGACAAAACAAAAAAAACAACCAAAAGAGTAAGCGTGCTTGTCAACATTTGAACATATATAGCTCTCTGACTCTGCAGAGAGGAGGAAAAAACAATTATTTACCTGTTTTCTGGGACCAAGATTAATTATTCAAAACTTAGCTTCCTTATTTTCAATATTTTAATTTACATTGTTCTAGTTATCTGTTTTATTCAAATGATTTTTAGTCTGCATCAATTCATAAATATCTTTCTATGTTTCTTCAAGTTCCTTATTTTTATCCTTTCTTACTGCACAATAATATTCTATTACTTTCATATACTGCAACCTGGCTAGCCATTCCCAAATGATGGGCATCCATTTTGTTTCCTGTTTTTAGCCTGCATTAAAAAATTGCTGCTATGAATAGTTTGGATATCTCTGGGACCTTTCTGACTTTTGCATTCTTGGAAGAAGTAGCATTTTTCTTGACAGTCTAATGAAATGAAGTCTAATGTTTATTGCCTATTACAAGTATTAGTTCATGTTAAAAACAGAAGTAAACATATCATTATATTTTGAACATTTATGTGCCAAGAATCTAGATCTTCATTAATGATCTAGAAAGCACAGTTTGAGAACCAGAATTTGGCCTCTCTTCCTAGTCTAGGAGGGATTTACCTCAAAGTATTGTAGACAAATAATGGTCCTGTGGGGTCAAACAAAGAATTCTTAATCTTTTTTTTTTTTTTTTGCCATGTCACAGCTTTTCAAAGCTCTTTCAAAGAGTAGGGAATAGCTCTTGTATTTTGTTTTCTGCAAGCTTAAAATTCCTAATTCTTTCATCTAATTCACAGTCATGAACATTGTTAGTGGAGTTATGAACCGATCCAGTCATTCTGGAGAATAACTTGGGAACTATGCCCAAAGCACTATAAAACTGTGCATATCCCTTGATCCAGCAGTGTCACTACTGAGTATGTATCCCAAGGAGATCATAAAAGAGGGAAAAGGACCCACTTGTGCAAAAATGTTTGTAGCAGCTCTTTTTGTGGTAGCAACAAATTGTAAATTGAGGGGATACCTATCAATTAGGGAATGGCTGAATAAGTTATAATATATAAATGCTATGAATGATAGAGCAGGCTAATTTCAGAAAATCCTGGAAAAACTTACATAAACTGA
>JAJPUD010017952.1:0-18611 GCA_023553655.1 Myrmecobius fasciatus
CCCATAAGTTAGCTCTAAAAACTGTTTAATGTAATTAGCTTTTTATTGTAAAGTTGTGAATAAAATTTATTTCAGGTCCTCTGAATATGCTGTCAATGCATAGGAAGACAGATCTGTGTGGTATAATTAGTTTCTCTGGGTGCATTTATTGTGATTGGCAGCTTTTTTTGCTAATTAATCAGTTGAATGTACTGCTTATTTAACTGCAACCAATGACATTTGTATAATGCTGTTTTTGTCATGGTTGTTTATAAGCTGAAAAAATAATACAAGGAGAAACAAATCGGGGGAAAAAAACAAAAAATTGGATTGAATTGTAGCCATGCTCATACCCTTCTTTCCTTGATTTGCAGATAGACTAGCTAAAGAAGATGAAGAAATTTACAAGCTCAGACATGATCTGAAGAAAACATCGATAACTCAACAACCTATCAAACACAGAGTGGATGAGGTATGTAGAAATGTAGGAAAAGGATAAAAAGTATTTGCCTGCTCTGATCATAGCTGATAATTCTTGAAGCTTAGCTTGTGTATTAACTGAACTTCTGTATTTATCATAGTCCAAGCATGCAAAATATCTATCACAAAACATTTTTATAAGGTTTTCTAAAAGTCTTTCCCACCCATCCAGCCCTGTCACCTTTAAAAATCTTGATTCTGGCCCTTCTATTTTGACATAGTGCAAAATGTAAGAAGCCATGTAATCTGGCTTACATAATTTGTCTCCTTCCCCCTACACCCACCACTTTAAATCTTGTCACTTGCTCACAAAGCTTTAAAAGTTTTGCTTTAGTGTTGAACCTTAAAATGTATTCAGATGCTTAATTCTTAATGCAGGACTCTCTCTTCTTAGGAGATCCAGCCACCCAGCACTACTGTTGCCAACTCTGGAGCACCTGCAGTAGATTCCAAGCAGCAAATTGGTGATGCTATTCGAATGATTGTCAGAGGGACTCTTGGCAGCTGCAGCAGTAGCAGTGAATGTAAGTAGATGACAAAATGGTACTCATCCTTGGAAAATGTAAATGCTTAGAGACTGAGTTAGCCGGTGTCAAATTAGAACACATGTTTCCTGTGGTGAATTGCAGTTCCTTACTACAGAATGTATAGGAGAAAAAGATTATATTTGGAGTCAGAATAATTAGAGCTCTAGGACTTTTTTTTTTAACCTATGGCAAGTCAAGTAGTCCTTTAGGCCTCAGTTTCCAGATCTGAAAATTTAAGAAGGTTGAATAACATTGAGACAGTGTGGAAATAGTCAGGACCTGAATTCAGATCCTTTCCCTGTCCTTGTTACAAAGGACAAGGCATTTATCTTGTTTGAATCTCTTGTTTTCTTCTCTGTAAAAGAATTGGTCGAACTAAATGAATTAGAGTATCCTTTCAGGTCTAAATCTGTGATCCTGTAGACATCGATGAAGTCCCTTTCACTTCTAAATCCTTTGAGTAAATAACAGTGGCAGAATAGGAAAGCTACAAACCCAGAACAAAAGTAGAAAAAGTGTAGGTCTTGTTCTTGAGGCCTTAGATTTAGACCAAGTTTTCTCCAAAGTCCTTTAATAAATCATGTCTTCCATTCCATAATAAAATGTTATCTCTAAAACCCCAATCTCTGTGTTTTTCAGGTCTTGAAGATAGTACCATGGGCAGTGTTGCAGACACAGTGGCGAGAGTACTTCGAGGGTGTCTGGAAAACATGCCAGAGGCTGACTTTATCCCCAAAGAGCAATTGGTCACCTCATTCCAGTGGGTGACCAAATGGGTGGATTATTCAAATAAATATGGCTTTGGTTATCAGCTGTCAGACCACACTGTTGGTGTGCTCTTCAACAACGGTGCCCATATGAGCCTCCTTCCTGACAAAAAGTAATTATTCAGTAAATTTATCATTTCAATTTATTCATTTTCTTTTTAAAATTTATTTTTATTATTGCTAAAAATCTCACTTCTAGGAAAACACGTCTCCCTGACTCTTCTTTTTTCTTCTTTCCTCCCCTTCTTGTCTATTAGGACAGTCCACTACTATGCAGAGCTTGGTCAGTGTTCTGTTTTCCCAGCTACTGATGCCCCTCAACAATTCATCAGCCAAGTGACTGTGCTGAAATACTTCTCTCACTACATGGAAGAGAATCTCATGGATGTAAGTAGCCTACACTGTCCAGAATTCAGCATGTTCTTGCCAAACAGAGTTGTCCACACAAGACCTAATTTCTTGACTCTCCCTTCTCTCTTTTAGGGTGGAGACCTACCTAGTGTTACAGACATCAGGAGACCAAGGCTCTACTTGCTGCAGTGGTTAAAATCAGACAAGGCCTTAATGATGCTCTTCAATGATGGCACATTTCAGGTAAATAGTGATAAAAGCCTATGATCTTCACTGGTCATCTCTTTAGAATTCTCCTTTGTTTCATCTAGCAATGCTCTTACATTTTCCCCCTTTTCTTTATTTTACACAGGTGAACTTCTACCATGACCATACAAAAATCATTATCTGTAGCCAGAATGAGGAATATCTGCTGACCTATATCAATGAAGATAGGATATCCACTACCTTCAGGCTGACAACCTTGCTGATAACCGGGTGTTCGTTAGAATTAAAAAACCGAATGGAATATGCACTGAACATGTTGCTGCAAAGATGTAACTAAAGGACTTTTCTGCCTAAATCCAAAGGACTTTTTTTTTTTATTTCACTGTGAGAACGAAAGGGAAGGCAGGAGAATGATCAGTATGTTGAAGATGGACAGGTGGTGGTACGAAAACAATTCCTTTGCAGCCTGCTGGGCTGGGACCAGACTGAGGCATAAAAAAAATATCTTGTCTTTGGATGCCATTAAACAGTGTACTAGAATGCAGTTTTCCTTGATGTACCTGTTTAAGAGGTTTTTCGGACAATTTCTCAGCAAAAAACGCATTAACTTTTAACTTCTCTCTGTAGAGAGCATTTCAGACAGAGGACTTGGAACTGTGAATACACTTCCTGAAGGGGAGGGAGGGGGAGAAAGCTCCCATGTTGAACGGCTGTAACTAGAGCAGCTTTGGGCTGCCCAACTGTGAACTATGGCCATATTTTTTTTCTTTTAATTTTTCAAAACAAAAAATAACCCACACTTGTGGCTGGAGAAGTGCATTCCTTGTTAATAAACTTGTTATTTATTACAGCCTAAAGTGCAGTATTTATTACCTAAAATTTTTTTGGGGGGGATGTTGACCATTTTAAACTGTTGGCAATAAAGAGAATGAAAAGCAGAAGCTTTGCTTTCCTGTCTTAAATTTTGAAAATTTGGTAAAAGAATGGGTTTTGATTTAGTACCAGATAGATGACTGGCATTATGTACTTTACTGAACTGCTCAATAGACTGTATTTGGAAAATGTACAGATAAAAAACCATACCTATCCCCACCAATAATGTGATACTAGTAGGACACTGACATTTTGGCTCCCTCCCTCCCTCCCTCCACTTGTTTGCTGACTCACACTTAAGAAATATACATCTCTGTTTCAAAATGAAAAGGGTATAAGACACTATTAGAAACCAAAATTCAGGTCTTGTTCAAACTTAAGACAGTTGGTCTCTTAAGAAGACTTACCCAGAACTAGTTTAGCTTGGCTCTGAAGGCTATAATAATCATAAGTAAACACCTCATTTCATAAGGTGACAGCAGGGATGGGAAACTAATTTTAACACTGAGCAGCCTCACTGTGCATTATAATATTTGCACCACCTATATGTATTACTCAGCCTCTTAAAAATAATTCTAGTCCTGTTGCCAGTGCTAGGGCAGGAGTCTAGAAGTTGAAAATATTTTTTGTAAATCTTTTGTGTATAAAGATGGTAGGGTGATATGATACTTAGGTTTGTAGGTAATCTGCAGTATCTACCTTAACTAGTCTTGGAGAGGTCAAGACTTTATTTCCAAGCTGGCTTTCATTCAGTTCTATTCACACACACACACACACACACACACACACACACATTAAAGAAAGCTGTTAATCCAGTTCTCCTGAACTTGTGTTGACCTGCACATGATGCAAATTATTTGTTTTGAATTCTTTTCCAAATCAGAAGAGAAACAGTCAATAATTAGGTTAGGGGTCTACGTGTACTTGTGAGGTTTTGTGTTCATCTTCTTGCTTAAAGATGATTAGGTATACGTTTTAGTTAAAAATAAAACATCTCGCACCATCAAAGTATACACGTAGATTTACAGAGGACATGGCATTTGGAAATCATATATCTGGCCTTAATAATAATCAACATTAATAAAGAATGCAAAGTACTTTTCATCCATTATCTTATTAGGTCCTCACAACCACCCTGTGAGGTAAGTATAACAAATATTATCTCTTATTTTACAGGTAAGGAAATTGAGGCTCTTTGAAGTTAAGTGACCTGCCCATGGGCAGGGCTAATAACTAGCTGAGGAAGAATTTCAACTCTGCCTAATAGCACTTTCTATACAGTTTGGAAGCTAAGGTTGAGAGGAAATATTAAGGGTTTTCTGGAGTTCCAAGTCTGAGGCTGACTCCCTCATTAGATGAGAGTGAAAACTTGATAAGGTTCTCAGAGGATGTCACTTCAGCCCTTAGCTGACCTGTGGGAAAAGCTGGAGGCAGAACAGTCAATAAGGGTGATAATTCAATTTTTAAACTAACGTTCAGGTAACCGTGTTTGAGAGTGTGTGTTTTAAATTGAGGTTATACATACACTTAAGTTATTGCTTTTAATAGCATGGTGTTAATGATCACTCCTGCTACAGCCAGCCCTGTTCCTAACCAAGCATTGCATGTTCTGTTATTCTTGCTTCACTTGTTATTTTGAATCTGGACTTTGTTCTCTGATGAACAGAGAGGAAGAGATTGTATAAACTTCGAAAATATAAAATTTCCTTCCATTCAACGACGTCTCTTAAAGTACTTCCAAACAGAAAATAATACATGTCATGAAGAACCACAAAAGCACATCAATGGGGCTCTGAATTCATGTCCCTAATCTATAAGATAATAACTGGGTCTTGGAAAGTGAACAGTTATTAGTACACCTTAGTTACAAAGGGTTTAGAGCCACTATGGTAGAGAAAGGAGGTCATCTGGGCCTGCAAAACTCCCCATTGTGTCCCAAACCACATTAAAATATAACTGGGAAATGTTTAACAAGATAAACTTTTAAAATGTAATGAAACATAGATACTGTTAATTTGTGGCTTTCTGAGAAAATATATTGTCTGTCATAGAGATCTTTTATTTGAGTTTTCCATTGTTTCTGTGCAGAGGTTATTTAAATAGAGCTTCCCCAGTCCCATATGAACATGATAGAGATATAATAATAATATAATAATAATGGCCAAGCTGTGATTTCGGGAACGGAGAGAACTTCTAGGGAAGAAATGCACAAGAAAATCTACCAATGCAGATTAATAACTTAATTTGAGAGAACAACCCTAAGTGCCAAAGGTGTCAGAGTCAGCCTTCATCAGAGACAAATTTTGAATTTAAGCCTTCCAATGCCACTATTGGCTGGCTCCGTCTCCTATATCATACTTCCATGTCACCAGTTGGGGAAAATGGGAAGCAGTTTTCATGGGGTGCTTTATCAGCTTTAAATAAGAAATTGCTAACATGGTATTTATGTTAATCACAACTGGTTGAATTATATTCTCTCTGGAGGAGTTTGACTCTATTCCCTCAACATATTAGTGGTGTTCATTATCGGGGTAACTACTAAAAAGTCTTTTTCCTGCTCTAAATTTATTGTTCTACTTGGTACCCTTCTCTAGGGGATAGAAGTGTGAAATAGTTTTTTGTATGGATGGATTTAAAATTCCAGCTCGCTGTGTTCACAGATAAATAGAACTAAGCTTCCAGTAATTTGCATTGACGATTCTGAAATGCTGGCTTTTAGTCTATTCTATAGGAAAAAGGGATTCACTTTCCTTTAAACTACAAGGGCAATTTAGCAAGGAATGCATATTAGCAAAATGCTTTATTTTAAAAACATGAACATGTTATCAGCCTCAAAGTGCAAAAATGTCTTCAGACCTGCCAAAGAGAG
Organism: Myrmecobius fasciatus; assembly: GCA_023553655.1. Lineage (NCBI taxonomy): Eukaryota > Metazoa > Chordata > Mammalia > Dasyuromorphia > Myrmecobiidae > Myrmecobius > Myrmecobius fasciatus. The sequence continues at coordinate 6,054 of JAJPUD010017952.1, forward strand.
TTCTTAGCAAAGGGTACTTCAGAGGCTTATGAAAACTAAAATTTCCTATTGGTTACTGACCTCCCTTTACATGATTCATCAGCTCAATCTGTGATTTATGTTTAACCACATGATTAAGAGAAAAAAAATTGACACCAAATAGAGACTAGACAATAGGCAATAATAATTAAATGATTCCTGATTCTATCCCATTTTTTGGATCAAATATAATTGCATACATGTAATTAAATTTTATGGGCAGGACTTCTTTACCAAAATTTTGCAATCCTATTTCTTCTTGTGTGTATTTCTCTTAGCTCTTTTCATTTCATTAAAACATCTTCTCTGTCCATCTGTAGCTCACATGAAGACCTACCTTCTGGTGAGCATGAAATTAATTTTTATATATTACTCACTACAAAGAAAAGATAATGTGGGTTTATATACATGTATTTCTGCTTCTCTTGAATCACAATATCCCAAGGTAGCTTATTCTCTTTCTCACTCATGTTTAGCTTGAACTCCTTGCCCTTCTTCTCCCCTTCCCCCACAATTGCCCATTCCTGGGTTTTTTTTGGGGGGGGATTTATTTTTTGTATTAAAAATCTTAGTTTATTTTTAATACACATTGCTTTATGAATCACGGGAGAGAAAAAAGCAAAAGGAAAAAACCATGAGAAGATAAAAAAAAAACAGAAAAAAGAAGTGAACATGTTTAGTGTGTGTTGATTTACATTCAGTCTCCTTAGGTTTTTTTTTTTTTTTTTCTGAATGAAGATGGCATTTTCTGTCCAAAGTCTATTGGCATTGCTTTGGACCCATTCCTGTTTTGATTTGTCAATTCAACTCAATGTTAAACTATAATCATAATCATCTTCATAGACCAAACACAAGGAGGACAGGGAGAGACTGGACACAATTCTAATCTCTTCAGCCAATAAAATCCTCAGAGTCCACAGGAAAGAATTTTGTTATTGATGATGATCAGTCATTTCACTTCTGTCTGATCCCATTTGGGGATTTTTTTTTTAGAAGGGCAAAGATAATAGAGTGATTTGCCATTTCCTTCTGGATCTCATTTTACAAATAAGCAAATTGAGGCAAATAGGGTTAAGGGACTTGCTCAGAACCACACAGCTAGTATTTGAGGCCAGATTTGAACTCAAGAAGATGAGTCTTCCTGGTATTAAACCCAGTACTTCACTTATCCAAAACCAAACCTCCAAAAAGAGAGGTTTCATGAATATGAACACTTAGAGGATATTAGTAGGTAGGAATGGATTAAACTATAAAAGAAGTACATTGTTCCAGTATGTGGAATATCTAGCCATCTGATTCTAAGAATGGAATAATGGAGAAATATCTGGTTATATCTGATTATCAAGTTTAGCACCCACTTCTTCAGGATTTCTCATTCATAGTTTTTTCACTTCTACTTCACTCCAGGCTAATTCCTTGGGAGGCCACACCTCCTCCTTTCCCTAAGAAACACCTTAATTCCATCCTACCCATATTAGAGAACTGACAGAAACACTAGTAGCACAGAAAGAGAAAATGTGGATTGGCTTTTGGATTACTAATCATCCCTCCCAATCTCCCTTTATTTCTCTGTCTCAGTTTATATATATAATATAATATATATTATAATAATATATATTAATTAATTAATTATATCTTAATTATTTATATTATTATATATTATAAATATATACTAATAATATTAAATAATTATATATTAATTAATTAATATATAATATATATTATAATATAATATATTATATATAAATATAAAATATAATAATAGCACCCTAATTGACAGATTGCTATAAGGATCACATGAGATAATCCTTATAAAGGGTTTTTCAATCCTTAAAATGCTGTATAAATGAGTTGTTATTATTATTGATTACTTTTCCTGCCTTATCTTCCCTTCCTTAACTTTTTTTCTTCCCCTTTTCCTTTCATTTGCCTTCTATCTCCCCCAAAGCTACAAAAGTTCAATATAGCAAAAATGGTATATAGATGATGATTCAGGATAGAGGAGTGGGCTTTTTAGGGAGGGTAAGGTCAATAAGGATGAATTTTTCCAGCCTCCTTTTTTCTTACCTCAAATTCCAGTCCATTTTTTTTTGAAACTTGAGTAAAAGATAAACATATGAATAGAGGTTCATTTTGTATTCTTGACCTGTGTCCTATAATATTCACAAGACATGATATTCTCTCAAAGCAAATATACTATATTAAAACTAAATTCCATAAGATACACTGAAAATCAATTATATGGCATGTTAGTCAGTTCAGTATATAGGAGAAATGATGTTTTTCAAAAGATAGCAATGGACTCGAGTGTAAATGGATACTTATAAAACCTATTTCTTTTTTCTTCCTTGACTTGCCCAAACCTTCTCATAGCTTCTTTGATTCTACTGCTTCAGAGTTGTTTTCTGCCTTATTAACTCCAGCAATGGAAAAGATCCCTTTGATTGAATCACCACAATTTAATTATACCAATGTATTCAAATTAAGAAGTTAGACCCCCCCCATTTAAATATACAGTGTTGAAATCTAATATCATGGTTCATCAATGTTTAGAGTTCAATTTAATAGTATATATGAAGGTAGCCCCTGGGACTACCCCAGCAATTTTATTTCAGTGTGAAAACAAAATAGATTTGAAATATTAAAGTCCAACTGTTCCCCCACTTAGGTGGTGCCAGAATGATAGAGGCTGAAAACTTTCTGTGCTCTTGAATTGTGGATTATTAGATATTTCAGAACAGCTTTGCAGAGCAGCACATGCCCAAAAGAAATTTGACCCCAAAGGAATTAGGCAATGGGCTTGAAAGAAAGGTAATACATTTTTTCCTACTATTCTTTTTGTTCAGTTTTCCTGGAAATTTTTGCTTGAGGGTCAGTTTTCAGGTATGGACACAGGCAGTTATTTTCTCAATGTGAGTAGCTAGTCCACTTATACCTAAGAATTGATAAGAATAGCAAAGATGGAGTGGAATCTTCTAAAATGTGTTGCACAAGTAAAAGGCATATTTGATAGACATTCAGTGAATTTTTCTTGATTGATTAATTGAAATCTAGTAAAGAGATATTCATAGACAAATAGTAATGGTACAAATAAGTGAATGAGAATGGTGAAAGCAAAGTGAGGATCAAAGGGAAAAGTAACAAACAACAAGGAAAATCAAGAAAGACTTCCTAGAAAAGATGGAATTTGAATTAGGTTTTAAAAGATGTACAAGGATTCATCAGGTACAGAAGTGGGAGCAGATGGAACAATGAAAGGAATATGGGAAAGCACAGGTTATGTATAGGAACCAGAATAGTCTGGTGTAATTGGAGTGCTGAGTAGGTGGAAGGGAGATGAGATAAGTAGGAATGGTAGGATACCACTGTATCCATTGTATAATGGTAGGACACTGGATTCTGGAGAGCTTGACCATGGATGGGGCTGAGGAACTCAAACCTTATTTAGTGAATAATAGACTTTGAGCAGAATTATGATGTGACAGGATGGATGCATCTTGTCTGAAGGAGCATTTGCACTGGGAAGAGAGAGGAAGTAAGAAGAGATATTAGGAGATCATAAAAAGCTGCAGTAGGAGAGTGGCAGTGAGAGCAGTGAGGAGGGGACATGAGTCAGAGGCATTATGGAAGTAGAGCTGATTAGATATTCAAGGTGAGGGAGAGAGAAAAGTCAAAGAGAATACAGAACATTTGTTTGAATGTGGCACCCAATGAATTAGATAATATTACTGATGGATTTAAATGAGTAAGCTATTATGCTTATGGGATCACACACTTAGAGAAAAAGGGACCTTAGAAGTTGAGTTCAACCCTTTCACTTTACAGATGAGCAAACTGGGGTCATGTAAAGTGATTTATCCCAGATCACATAAGTAGCAGGTTGGGGCAATAGAAAGAATACTAGATTTGGAGGGAGAATACCTGGGTTTGACTCTGCCACTTGCTTCCTGTGGGACATTAGAGAAGTCACATCATTTCCCCCCATCCTCAGTTTCTTTATCTGTTCAATGAGCAGATGGGACCTGATGGCCCCCAAGTTCTATTTAAAGATACCCCTAAGATCCATGGAGCAGATCCTCTGGTTTCAAATCTGGGACTCATTCTGCTATTCTGCAGTGTCTGGATTGGTACTTAATTCATTTTTACCAATTTTTATAATTTTAATATGCAGATTCAGGGATCAGGGATTAGTAGCTTGAGAAGATAAGAAATGAGTTGTCATATTCACTTCTGCAACACAGTTGATTCAAATAAGAGCTCATTGGTAGTCTCACTGTGATCATCTGCAAAGGCCATGTCTGGCTATGTATTGAACAAATTGGCCCTGTTGCTCTAGTTATTTGGCCTATCAGTGCATCATTGTAGAACAATGCAGGAAAAATTTCGGTAAGCAATCCATACTGATTATGGTGGTGGCCAAAATCAAGAAATCAGCTTTACTGAGGCCTCTTAAATGTTTGCCACATATAAACCTTGCCTTCATCTATTTATTGATGACAAGTCTTCATATTTTTGGTTCTCTCTTCTGACTATTCTGAAAGAAAGTCACTAGACATCAGAATTCACTTTGGCAACCTTAAGTAAAGATGAGTCTCTGTGAAAGAAAAGGACTGACCTGGGGCATGGTTGTAATTTTAAGCTATTAGCTTTTTACTAAGTATACTTAGTAGGTGTTGTTCAGTTGTGTCTCTAATCTCATTTTGGCATTTTCTTGGCAAAAATACCAGAGTGGTTTGCCATTTTCTTCTCTAACTCATTTTATAAAGAAACTAAGGCAAAAAGGATTAAGTGACTTACCTAGTTATTAAGTCTCTGAGACCATATTTGAACTCAGAAAGATGAGTCTTCCTGATTCCAGGCCTAGTACTCTTATCCACTGTGGTACCAGTTAACTGTCCCACATAGGTGCTTGATGATTGCTAATTAACTGATCTATTTCAAATCTCCAGGCTTTCTAGAATGAATAAGCTCTTTGTCCTGTTATGAATGAATCTAATGGATTCTTCTCTTTGAGGTCTTTGTCAATATTGATATTTGTATATGTCTATCTCTTTTTCATATGAAAAATAAACTGTGCACCTGAACTCTCATTAGGAACAAGTATTTATTATATGTTTATAAAGAAAACAAGGATATTTCAGTGGATAAAAAAACTGCTAAGCTTGAGTGTCCAATTATCTAGGTCTTCTTTCAGGTTTTGCACTTACTAATCCTTGGGCAAACCAATTAACCTTTATGGCATTCACTTTCCTCATCTGTATTATGAAAAAGCTTGAACTGGCTGGCCCTTATGGTATCTTTAAGCCATAATATTCTATGCAGGTGTTGGGAATAGGTATGGTGACATCAGTGTCTAAGTACACAGAAATTCATTGCTAAATAACCATGAAGTGAGGATTTTTTAAAAAAATACTGTTACGAAACAGATGTAATTATAAAATAGCTCTCAGTTCTCTGCTTCTTTGATAACCATAGCATAAAAGTAGTAGGGAGAAAAGAGAAGATGACATTAAGAATCAGTCTATATCATTACTTTTAGATGTTGGTCCTTTGAATGTTTCATGAGGACGAGGGGGATTCTTATTTCCCTGCTTCCTACAAGTTCCAACTAAAATCCTCCCTTTTTCAGGAAGCTTTTCCTGATTTTTTCTTAATTCTAATGCCTTTCATTTGTTGATTATTTTCAATTTCTGTTGCATATAACTTACTTTGTTTATGTACATATGTGTATATATACATATATACCTATTTGTATATATATACATATGCATCTATATGTGTATACATATATGTGTGTGTGTGTGTGTTGTCTCCCTCTTTAGATTATGAATTCCTTTAGGGCAGGGATTATCTTTTGCCTCTTTTTATATATCCAGTGCTTAGCACAGTTCTTGGCATGTTGTGGGTGCTTAATAAATGTTGATTGATTAAGGAAGTTGAACATTCCAGACATGGGGAATGGCCACTGAAAATGTCTGGAGCAGAGAGATGAAATGTCTCATTTGAAAAACAGCAAGGATAAAAAAAGATGAGAAGATACTGCATGGAATAATAACATCTCCAAAATGACTTGTTTGCATGAGTAGTTTTGTATAAAAACAATGAGAAATGGATAAAAGTAAAGACCTGTCTCTATCTATTTGAGAAGTTTTCACAATACTTATGTTACCATAAGGACAAAGCCAAAAAACCCCATCTGCACAATAGATACTTTTAAAGTGCCAAATTTTTAAAATACAAGCTTCTCTATAAAACATTACATAGAGAAAGGGAAGATCACAAGCAGCAGTTCCTCATTGGAGAGGGATAAAGATAGGACCTGTGATTTCAGTGGCATAGCCTAGGAGATTGTGAGGGTTAAATGAGATAAGAAATGGAAAGCACTTTGAAAACCTTAAAGTGCTATTTACATGCCAACTATCTTTGCTGTTCTAGTTGATATTTGCATCTGATCACCAGACTTTATTCCCAGAGCCATCTACTGCACTTTTGCTGAGCTCAAGCAATGTTTATAGAGTAAAACAAGAACATACTGGTAAATGTTTAATAATTGGGCTCTCTAGAAAAAAGGATATGTATACTATACATACACTTTTAAGTTTAATTTGTATTATTAATAGTTTTCTTTTTTACATTTACATAGTCAATCAACTAATAAATCAACCTTTGATTTTTAGCATGGCTTATTTTTAAGATATAAATACTCATACTGAACATTTAAAAATGAGTTTTCACAGGTTGACATAAGCTGGGTCTAACAAATTCTCAGGAATAGGGAACTTTCAGATGAAGAAATCTATCTATCAATGCTAATAATAATAAAAATTTATATATAACACTTTCTTGTCAGGCACTGTGCTAAGCACTTTACAAATATTATCTCATTTGACCTTCATAATAATCTTAGAAGTAGATACTATCATTAACTCCATTTTACAGATGAGGAAATTGAGGTTAACGAAGGTTAAGTGACTTGTTCAGAATAACACAGTAAGTATATAAAGCTAGATTTGAACTCAGCTCTTTCTGACTCCAGATCCAATGCTTTATTCACAGCCCCATAAAATTGGTTAGTTGTTTCTGTATGACTTCTTTTTAGTTTCCTAATGCAGTTAGAGTCTAAGTGACTTGTAGTAGTGTTTTGTTTTTTTAACCCACTCCAACCACTACTTTGAGTGACTTGACTCAATTCAGAACCATTATGTGTCACATATAGGACTTCCATATAGATTTTTTTGGCTCTAGAGTTGGCTCCTCATCCAGTATAGAGTGGGGAAACAAACCTCTGGAATGATGGGGAAAAAACAGATATACTAAGGTATAGCTCATTGAATTGGAGTTGTTTCCCCCTTTTGTAATTTTACAAATGAGGAAAGTGATAATGCTTTGCTCACTTTCATTAGAATGAAATGAAACAAATCTGTCGGTTTCTATAGTAATCTATTCTTATCACTAATGATAGTGAAACCAACACATATGGATGTTACCAACTCAGAGTTTAATGGTATGGTGGCAATAACAACTAAAAATATGAAATTGAGAAGAATAAATGGACCTGATCAAATACATGTGGGAAAAATCTTCAAGAAATAATGTTCTTTTAAAAAGCAACAATTCCTTTGTATTTTTATATTTGTTTCAAGTAACAAGTATTTTAAATTGATCTGCCCCTCTCTTATCCCATTCAGCAAATTAAAAAAAATCTTCACTACATATCTACATAGTCCAACAAAACAGACTCTGACATAAACTATGTCTAAAAATATGGCTCTGCATTTTAAGTTCATTGCTGTTCTGGCAAGAAGTGAAGTGTGTTTAATCTTCATTTTTTTGGATTCATGGCTCATCACTGTGTTGATCAGAGTTCTAAACTCTTTCAAAGTTGTTTTTTCTCTATGATGTTATTATCATTTCATAATCATTTTAGTTTTGAGCACTTTACTCTGTACCAGTCTTCCCAGGTTCCTCTGAAATTGTCCAATTCATCATTTCTTATGGCATAATAATATTCCATTATGTTTATATACCACAATTTGTTTAGCCCTTCCCCACTAAAAAGATAACTGCCTATTTTCTATTTTTGCTACCAAAAAAGAGGTTCTATTAATATTTTTATACCCAGATCTTTTTCCTTTTTCTGTGATAAATCTAATATTGAGACAGCTTGGTCAAAAGGTCTACACAGTTTGGTAATATTGTGGGCATCATTCCAAATTACTTTCCAGAATGGCTGGACCAATTTTCAGCTCTCACAATGGTTAATGATTTAGTTCATCATGGGTAGGATCTACAAATGAGCAACAGTAGCTACATTATATAGGAAGAAATCAAGCTTCATCACTTTTAAGAAATGGCACATATATATCTATATCTATCTATCTATATCTATCTATCTATATACACACACACATAGATATCTATAACTTTTAACAATCTCAGGCTCCTTGTTTCTTAATGGTACAATGGTTAGAGTATTAAATTAGAAAGTCAGAAAGAACTCAATTTAAATCCTACCTCAGACATGACTAATTGTAGTAGTGCTAGACTACCCAGCACATAGGATATGCTTAATAAATGCTTGTTGATTGATTGATGGTGAATGTAAGTAGCTTTTAACATATTGTGAATGACTACTTAAGTGCAATAAATGGCATAGGAGTTATAATCAAATTGCTATATAATTGGGAAAGTAAGTGGGCTAGGTATGTAGCAAGAGCAAGAGAAAATGTATGGACTATTTGGGTGTTGCACCATTACAAATCAATGGACAAGTATTTATTAAGTGCCTACTATTTGCCAAACACTGTGCTAGGTAATAGGAATAAAAGAATGAAACAGTTCTTGATACCAATGAGCTGACATTCTAATCTAAACTATGAAAGGCAAATAAACAAATCATGAAATATTGGAAGAATTAGTAGAAGCCAAAGAGCATTGAACAGATTCTTCTATGGAGTATTTATGGAAATAAAGGGATGATAATCACACAGAACCCATTCAGAGGTTAGGATCTATAGCACAGATTCATGAATTTACCTATATTGTTCACCCTTAAACACAGCATGGCCCCTTACTAAAGGATATTTCTTATACTTAATATGTATACTTTCTGAAATCTTCAATGATTGAATGTTTAATTTACTTTACATCTGGCCATTGAATAAAAATGTAATAATTTTCTCATTTTGAGAAATGCATTGATTCTTTAGAGCATTTATAATGCAAGCACAAAAATGTATCCTAACAGCTATCGACCATATTAAGAGAATCTGTCCAGAAGCAATATAGAAATTGATTTAGGAGAGAGGTTCAGTCAACCCATAAATGGACAAACACCACTGAATTCCTGAAGCGCAATTTTAAAATTCAGGCACACAAAGACAATTTCACCAATTCTTTTGACATTGCTTGAGGTCAATCCTCTTTTTCCTTTCTCAGACAGACTAGTAGGGATGTGTCAAGGGCTGCCTCTGATCCTAGAGTTGTAAGGGAAACATGTTCTTTGCAATGTTCACAAGCAGCACCTTGACATTCTATTCTTTCTTTTACAAAAAATTAAATTTGGGTGTTACTTTACAGGGGAGGACTGAGTCAATGCCTTTTCTTAAGTAAATTTTTAAAGCAAATGTAATAATTGTTTGTTGCTATGACTTTTTTTTAAGATTGTATTCCATTTACTTTTGTGTCCCTTTTGTCTCATCCCCTCTGCCCATGGCCTAGAATAATACTTCTCATACAGTATGCAATTAATAAATGTTAAATGAATAAACTCAAATATTACCTTAACAGAAAAATTGAGCCCTTGGGCCCTATATATTTATTCAATATTCGGTAATTCATTGTTCATTTTTATCAATTAGATATCAATCCAGAATTATGATTTCTTCAGCACAGAAAACTCCCAGCATAAGACACTCTCTCTTCACTGACCATTGATAGAGGTGGGCATTTCTCATCTTAGTGGGTCATTTGGGGGACTGAATGGTTAAGCATCTTGTTCAGGTTCAAACTGCTAGTAGCAAAGGCAAGACCTGAATTCAGGGCTTTCTATACTAAAAGCCAATCCAATCCAAATTATTCCATTTGGTTTTGGGATTATGCTATTATCAATTTATTTATGGGCAGGAGGAAGGGAAGGAGATTGGACTTTGATTTCACAGATTTAGGGAATTCTCAGTTAAGAAATGTCTCTGTCAATGCAGATAAGCAACTGCCTTCTAATCTATAGCTTAGAAAGTTTCATGGGACATTGAGAAGATAAGTGACTAATTTATTGTCATATAGTCAATATGTGTCATAAGCAGGATTTGCACCTGGAAAAGCCTGATTCTGAGGCTGGCTAGCAACTGAATTATGCTGCATCTCATTATAATTATTATAATCATATTATAATATTTATAACATGTTATTATCAAAGTAACATATTACAACTATTGATTATTATTAACAATTACAAATAATAATAGTTTGCATGAACTCAGCATTTTGTGAAGGTGAGATTCTTAATAGTAATTAATGGATGGTGAGGAAAATTTACTTAAGAAAAGGCATTGACTCAGTCCTCACCTGGAAAGTGATACCCAAAAAACACTGATTTGGGCTAGACACAGTTTTTATAATCATTACAGAAGATACTATTTCTTTACAGAGTTTGACTCATAATCAATTCTTTGCTTATAATGGGAGTTTGAGGTCTTTCCGCTGTATTAACGGGAGAGATAGCAAAGGGGAAGCAATAACACAGGAATGATTGTTTTATTGTTTTTTTAAGGCTTTTCATTGCTGTTAATATCCTTCTATTTCCAGAGAGGAGACTAGAAAGATCTCATTCTTAAGGAAGAAAGGACTTTGTATTCACTTTGGTGAAAGTGAAAAGTGTTTGATAAAAGATACAATTCAGTGGTGTTAGGATACATACCTTATTATATGTCATAGTTATTAAGGCATTCTAGAGACATGAGTCTAAGAAGAGCAATACTAACTTCCTTGGTCAATATTAACCAAAATGTTAATATAAATGTAAAGATCTAGTTAAACATTTCAAGACTTTATCTTATTATCAAGAAAAAGGAAGTAATAAAATAATATTCTCAGTTCCAAAAGACATCAAGGGAGTTTCGCCTTCAACCTAGTAAAATAAACATTGTCATATCATTGACGCATATATAGTCTTTCTTTTATTGAAAAATTTTATATGCCATCCACTGGCAGTTCCTAGGGGAAAAAAGGTGGTTTTTGCCAGACAGTAACAGCTGGTAGCTTCTGGGACTCTCACAGATCTCCAAGAGCACAGGACCCATTCATTATTCAAATTGGGCAGGTACAGTATGAACAGCTGGTTTGCACCACTCTGTTAAATGGCATTCTGTAGGTAAAATGGTGGGTGGAAGGCAGGAGCTTTTAAAGCTACCCTTGAACTTAAAAAATTGGCAAAAAAAAAAAAAGAAAAAAAGGAGGCACATCAGTTTGGAAATTACAATAATAAAAAAAGGAACTTTTATTTAATCTTATTGGTTTTGTAAGAACTCGAAGTCAAAACAACGTAGTTTTTTTTTAATTTTTTGGTTTCCCCTAATATACTGCTCTAAACTGCGTAAATATTTTGATTAAGCCTTGAGTGTTTGGTAATTTCAAAGAGTTGCAGAAATCAGAGATCAACTCCCCAAATCCTAAATTTCCATGATACAGCTGTAGAATCTGCTGCTTACATATATACAGAGTATGTCAAAAATTTTAGTTCAGTTTTAAATTTCAAAACACAAAAGAAAAAAAAAACTTTAATGGCTTAAAACTGCCCAGAAATTTGGAACACCATAAGCAAATACATACATATATATGTAAATACATATATTTGCACATATATATTTGTATAGTCATGTAAATTCCATTTTAGTATTAAATATTAGAAGAGGCATTGTGTTTGGTTTTGTAAGATAACTGAATTAAAAAGAAAAAAAGCAAAACTCTGTCATGGACATTTTGACTGAATATAAGATTTTCCATAACCCTTTCTATGTCCATAGGCCCATCTATTCAATGATTAATTCACTCAGGCTACAGTTGACCTGTTATATTCATCTGTTTTCAATATTCACTTATTAGGGAAATAGTTATTGAGCAACTACTTCTCAATTTAAAGCACCCTACTAGATGATATGAGTAGAGTCGGAGTGGGGGATGGAACGACAACGGATATGTTCTCACCCTCAAGGACATTACAATTTAATTCCTCCCTTTTCCTGTTAAAAGTGAGACAGAGGGGATGCAAGGCTTGGTACTATTATAGACATACCCTGCCTGAGGCAGAGCTGTTAACCAGCTCAGGCAAGTGGCAGCCCTGGCAAAGGGAATAAATAGCCACACAAAAGCTTGGACTTATGATTGGATCCTCAGGGATTTTAGGGAAGAGTGGTAAGTCCTATTAAAGAGGACTCTCAGAATTGGGGTGGGGGACGGTTCTTCCTTTTTCTTTAATTGTGGAAATTGTACCAGAAAACTTTTTTCTTGGAGAGACAGAGACAGAGAGACAGAAAAAGAGAC
>JAJPUD010017952.1:18621-29928 GCA_023553655.1 Myrmecobius fasciatus
GAGAGAGAGAGAGAGAGAGAGAGAGAGAGAGAGAGAGAGAGAGAGAGGGAGAGAAAGAAAGACAAAGACAATGAGAAAATAGAATGGCCATGATGTGTAATATATCTGGAAAGCAAAACCAAGCTAGGTGATGCAGTGGAATCAGAAAGACTCACCTTCCTGAGTACAAACCTAGCCTCAGAACTTCCTAATGTGTCACCCTAGGCAAGTCACTTAACTCTATCTGCCTCAGTTTCCTTATCTGTAAAATGAGCTAGAGAAGGAAATGACAAATCGCTCTAGTACCTTTGACAAGAAAACCCTAAATGAGGTCACAAAGAGTCAGGCATGGCAGAAAAAATGACTGGACAACATCAAACCCAAACAATTAGGAAACCCCAGAGAGAGAAACATAAAATTGTAGAAAGCAGCAGGTGAATATTACACTAACCCCGGACTACAAGATACTCTAAAGTTTTACATGAACAAGAAGCACTTATTAAGCTCCTACAATATGCATTGCACTGTGCTAGGAACATTTTGGGAACAAAAATATAAAGGAAACAGTTCCTTTCCATAATAGTTTACATTCTCCAAAAGCAAATGGAATAGAAAACAATTAAGTACTTATTATATGCCAGAGACATTCTGGATGAAAACAGAAGTATAAATAGAATAATACAATTATACTACTATAAGATAATACAAATAGAAAAATGAGACAGACCCTAATCTCTTTTTTAAAAAAAATTTTTTTTATTGACAAAACATATGAGTGACCTTTCAACATTGACCTTTGCAAAAACTTTTTTTTCCCAAGCTTTTCCCCTCCTTCCCCTTATCCCCACCCCTAGATGACAGGTAATCTAATACATGCTAAATAGGATAAATTATATGACAAATACAATACATGTATACATATCTATACAGTCATCCCACTGCACAAGAAACATCAGATCCAGAAAGAGAAGAAGGAAAAAAACAACCTAAGAAGGAAAACAAAATGCATGGAAATATTCACAGAAAGCGTTAAAATGCTGTGTTGTGGTTCACTCTCAGTTCCCACAGGCCTCTCTCTGGATGTATATGACTATCTTCATCGCAGAACAACTGGTTTGAATCACATCATTGCCGAAGAGAACCATGTCCATCAAAATTGATCATTGTATAGTCTTGTTGCTGTGTATAATGTTCTCCTGGTTCTGCTGATTTCACTCAGCATCAGTTCATGCAAGTGTCTCCAATCCTCTCTGAAATCCTCCTGTTGGTCATTTCTTACAGAACAATAATATTCCATAACATTCATATACCATAATTTATTCAGCCATTCTCCAGTTGATGGGCATCCTTTCAATTTCCAGTTTCTTGCCACTACAAAAAGGGCTGCCACAAACATTTTTGCACATGTGGGTCCCTTTCCCTCCTTTAAAATCTCTTTGGGATATAGGCCCAGTAGAAACACTGCTGGGTCAAAGGGTATGCAGACAGACCCTAATCTCAAGTAATTTACATTAGAATGTAAATTAAGGGGAGACAAAGCCCAAGATCCTTAGGATAGCAGGTCAGATAGCAATAGGGCAAATAGTGAAGCTCAGTGTGGATCCTGGGGAGTAAAAGACAAATGGTCCCTGACCAATGACTCTTGGGAAGGGAGTGATGAGCCTGATGGTGGGAAGGGTTATTGTCGCAGGCAGGAGGGGTTAGCATTAAACTGAGAGGGGAGGTCCCACAGCTGGTGTGAGCTGTGATGGGAGAGAGGAAGGGCTCCCTGACTAAGACAATAGATTTTTCCCAGTTTAGAGGGAGGGAATATAAAGCAGCTGGGTCAAACACGGGGTGGAATGCAGAGGCAGACCTTAATTAAAATCTAGCTGCAGACACTTACCAGTTTTGTGACCCTTGGAGCCAGTCATAAATCTCTGTTCGCCTCAGTTTCCTTATTTGTGTTGTGAGGATAAAATGAGATATTTATAAGTGCTTTGTAAGGTTTAAAGCACTAAGTAAGTGCTGGAATATATGTGTATATATGTATATATATATACATATATATATATATAAAGGGTGAGAAATTGTCTCCCCCCCAAAATATAAGTCCTTTATGCTTTGAATATCTATGACACAAAAGTTATACAATGCAGAGTAGAGGGAGCATAGTATTATGAAAGGAAAACTGGCTCTGAGGTTAGAAGGCCTTGGGTTCAAAGATTATCCCTGATGCTAAATTATAGACTAGAAATATCTTCCAGCTGTAAATTTCATAAATTTTGTCTTGTGAACCCAAAGCCAAGCAAGTATAGATTGATAAATACATATAGTGAAATACAAAAAAGGATTCAGAGGAGGCTGCTCTCCCTCCCAGATGGGTGGATGACATTAGAATGGGGCCTGGAAGAATGGTTAGGATTTCAGGTGGTAGAGATGGAGGTAGTGGTGGGAGAGAGAGTCTGAGCAAGAGAGCTATTCCAGGGGAAGAGAAGGGTGTGAACAAAAACCCAGCAACAGGAAAATCCAGGTCAAATTTGAGACATTGAGAGTAATTCAATTTGGCTAGGGAGGAAGGTGCCAAAGGGAAAGAGCACAGATAAAGCTGGGAGACTAGATAGGGAGAACTCAGACCGCCAGGCTAATGCATTTCAAGATTGATTGTGTGGCTACAGGCCAGACTGATATGTGTTCATCCAATGGATTATCAAAACAGTCAGCTTCAGTTATCCCAATTGGTAGTTATACAGACCTAACTCAGATTTCCAGGTACTTGTAATGGTGTCTCCTACCTTTGTTTATAAATCTTAATGAGATTTCATTGAAACAGGGAGTTCCTGGGGAGGAGGGAGAAGGAAGGAGGGAAAGTAAATAAATGAAAGTTATTGATACAGCGTGGTTGCCACAGCACCCATCTGTTTAGTAAAACACATCAAGTATCTGCAGGCAGGGCTGATTTTGGGAGAATATTTTAAAAAAAAAAGCTCTGGGCAATCTGGAGGGGAGGGAACATTGAAGTTTTTTTTCCCTTTTTTATCTGCTTTCCTGATCTTTATGTATTATTGTTATCAACTTTCTGCAAACATTCCTTTTTTTTTTAAAAGTAATTATAAGGTAAAAGAATGGGGAAGGAAATGAAAAATGTTCTTGGTCAGCAGAATAGGAGAGGTGTTTTGTTGGTTTTGTTTTTTTAATCATTATATTCTGTAACTAAAAGAACTGCAATTCAGTTCTTGTCTATTCCATTCAACTCAGTGAACATTTATTAAATAATCACTTATAGAAAGCACAGTGCTAAGTGTCTGGGGAATACAGAATGTTTAGGGAAGTACCAGGATCTACTCTCATGGGTAGCCTTACCACCTAATAGGGGTTAAAACTGGTGGAGAAAAAAAGAATATTAGATTTTTAGTAAGAGAACCTAGGTTTGAATTCTAATTCTGCCACTTAATTTACACATCCTTTACCTTTCTGGACCTCAATATGGCCATCTATAAAACAGTAATAACAACAATTAACATTTATATGTTGTTGTTATTCGGCCAGATCCCATTCTACTCCTGACAGTATCCTGTCAAAGATCCTGAAATGGTTTGCCATTTCCTTCCCTGGTTCATTTTACAGAAGAAGAAACTGAAGGGAACAGGTTAAGTGACCTGCCCAGGGTCACACAAACATATCTGAGGCCAGATTTGAATTTATGAAGATAAATCTTCCAGATTACACACCCAGTGCTTTATCCACTGTGCTCATGTAATGGTAATAGTTAACATTTAAATCTGCCAGCTTCTCTGAGTTTAAATACTACCTTAGTTACTTACCAGTTATTTACACTGGGTAAGTCAGTTCATCACTGTTTGGCTCAGTTTACTTGTCTGTAAAATTAATGGTACATACCGAACTCCCAGGGTTGTTGTGAGGATAAAATGAGACAATATTTATTATGTGCTTTGCAAACTTATAAACACTATATAAATGCTAACTATTATTGGCTATTATAATGTATAGCCATGTAATAAGTACTATTTGAATATAATACTCACTTGAAAGTAGCATTATTTTTTAAGAGTATTTCTGCAAGTGTGTTAGAGAGTCAATACAATTTCTACACCTCCTTAAAAATGTTTTTTGAGGTCTGTCTTTTTATATCCCTAGTGTTTAAGATAATGCCTGGCACATAATAGGTGCTTAATAAATGTTTGTTGAATTGAAAAATGGAAAAATTACTATGGATTGGACTGCTTGAAAATTATAGAAAACTTCTGACTTCCCTACTTTTTGAAGAAATTAGAGGCAGAGAAATATGGATTGCTAATAGTAAATCCATTTCCTGTGATATAAAACTCCAAATACCTGATTTGGATTCTTTGTTTAGTTGGTGTGCCAGTTTATTTTATTCATAAAGAAGCTGCATATTTTATTATGTGAGAGATTCCCCCAAAATAACCCCTGGGCCATTTCAAGGTCAGTTCTGTCTGCCAATGACTCTGGTGTGGAAAAGCTCTGTTGATACAGGTGTTTAAGACAATCCTATCCAATGGGAAAGTTTACACTTCTTATCTATGAATGTCCTTTCAAGGGTAAGTTTGTCTATCCAAGATGCATGCTGAAGTCCATGCATGCCTTTGGTGTTTGATCCCTGACTTAGTGAAGGAGAGTAATTCATTAGAAAGACATCCACTGACTCCTGGTACATCTTGCATTCTCTTTGCCCATGGGCAGAAGAAATACTAAACTAGGGAAGGAAATCTGATATTATGGAGCACTAGTCTAGGACAGTTAATACACCTTTCTTAGGATATGTTGCCCCAGAAGCTGATTTGGTTTTCACTAGCCATATCCACCTTAGATAAGCTTTCCCCACATTTAGGTTAAACTTCCATCTACCTGAGAGCAGAGACTGTAGTCATTCATGGATGGCACATGGAAGCTGTGTTTCTATGGAGAGAAAGCAAAGTGAGCCTCTGAAGCAAGTCACGTGGCCCACATTCATTCTGTGACCCTGATTCAGTCAATAAACCCCTCCCAAGGCATCAGCCATGTGCTGTGTTGGGAAAAGTCGGTGTGGGGCAATGAAAAGTTGTGGAGTCAGAGAACCTGAGCTAATTCTACCATAAACTCCTGTGTGACGCTAGACAGTTCAATTCAGTTTAATGAGCATTTATTACCTGCAGATGATGTATTAAGCCCTTGTTATAGAAAGACAAAAAAGTCCTTACTCTCAGAGGGCTTACATTTAATTGAGGAAAAGCATGTATACAATTAAGTGAAAGCAAAAAAAAAAAAAATACAAAGTACTTTAGTAGGAGAAGGATTTATTTTGTTTTCTTTTTCTTTCTAATTAAAGCTTTTTTATTTTCAAAACATATGCATGGATAATATTTCAACATGGACGCTTGCATAGCCTTGTGTTTCAGATTTTTCCCTCCTTCCCTCCACCCCCTCCCCTAGATGCAAGCAATCCTATATATATATATATATATATATATATGTACTTATATATAATACATGTTAAAATATAGGTTAAATCCAATATGTATAAACATATTTATACAATTCTCTTGTTGCACAAGAAAAATAAGATCAAAAAGGAAAGAAAATGAGTAAGAAAATCAAATGCAAGTGAACAAGAACAAAAAGTGAGAATGATATGTTGTGATCCACATTCAGTTAGGAGAGGGATTTAATGCACTGATAAATCATTTGCCTTCTTTGGGCCTCAATTTTCTCATCTGTTAAAGTTGGATAAAGTGACTTCTAAGATAACTTCTACTTCTAAATTCTATGACTTTTAAAAACATGTATAGTCAAGTGAAACAAATTTCCTCATTGGCTATATGCACACGCGCACACACACACACACACACAATTTAATTATAGGTTGGTTGTTGTCCATCATTCTCAAAGAGGACCAGAATGACATCACTATGTTAGAGTCAAGTCACAGTGTGTCTGACTATGGCTGATCAGACCAATATAAGCTCAGAATACTCTAGCACAGGTTGGACACAAATAATCCCAATGAACATTTGGGGTAGCTTCTCTACCTTTGTGCATCTTTCAATTCTTCTTAATTAATCCAGTTCTGCTTTGCTCAAAGAGCACAGCACCTTCTCTGATGAGGGCACACCTTGCTGGACAGTCCTGTTCTAGGACCAACTGGCAAACTACACAAGCATCTTTGACGAGCAAACCGCAGGATCTGATAGAATAACAACAACATAAATATGTTAACTGCTATTATTACTGTTTTACAGATAAACATACTGAGGCCCAGAGAGGTAAAAGACATGTAAAATAAGTGGCAGAACCAGAATTCAAACCTAGATTCTCTTACTAAAAATCTAGTGTTCTTTTTACTGTACCAGCTTTAATCTCTATTAGGTGGTAAACCTAATAGAGATTAATTAATAGAGATTGGGTCCTGGATCATTACTAAACACCTTAATTCTAAATACAAATATTGTAAAGTATATATTTGTATATATATATATATATGTATGTGTGTATATATTTTATTACAAGATACCTCTCATGGACTGGGGGTAATATATAAAGTTTGTAATGTAAAAATATGTGTATTTTTGTGTACATATACATATATACTTCTGGAATCATGGTTAGCATTGTATTGATCATAATTCTTACTACTTTCAAAATTATTTGTTTTTACAATGATGTTCTATAAATTATTCTCTTGCTAAGTACTGCTTATTTCATTCTTCATCAGTTTATAAAAGGCTTCAAAATGGTTCAGTTTTATAATATCAATATTATAGTATAAATTATTCTTCTGGTTCTGTTCACCTTATTCTGTATCAGTTCGTAAGTCTCTCTAAGTCCTTTTGAAACCATTTATTTATTCATTTCTTATAGTAAAATAGTACTTCATCACATTTCAGTACTACAACTTAGTGTTTCTTTTAACTGATAGACATCCTTTTAGTTAGAAATAAGTAGAATTACTTTCTCTGCCCGACTTGAAAACAGACTCTAATGGAAGAAACAATGGTTATAGTTGTAATCCTAATATTAATAAAAGGTTTACTTTGGTGTTAGTCCTTTAATTCCAGTTCAAATTTACATTTCAATGCATCTATCATAACCTTAACATTTTTATTTCTATTAGCCCCTTAATCCTTATGATATCATTGATAATCAGCTGATGCAAGGATCATCACCTCCATATGAATGCATAAAATTGATGCTCAGAGAGATTGTATCTTATTTTATTGCCACAGAACTGTTGTCATTCATTTTCATTTTGGAATAGGGCCATCACATCATGGGTGATGTCTTCCCTTGCCATTTGCCTGCCTCACTCACTAGAGACAAAACCATTGAAGTCCAATGGCAAGACAAAAGTCAGGGGGACTGGTGATGATCTAGGATGTAGATGTATGACCAAGCTTTGTGTTTTACAGCATCTGCTTCAGCTGCTTCATGATCATTAGAACAAATTGTTCTCATCTGAACTGTTCCACCAGGGAAATTTTCACGTGCTTGGGGGAGACATTCCCACCCTCCACCCCCAACTCATCAATGGTTTTGTAGCCTGTCAATTACCCTCAACCTGTGAGCCATCTGCTGAGATGATTTTTGGAGTGTGACTTTTGCATATGCTACAGCTTCTTGAAGTCACAGGTGAGAGATGTGTGCCAGATGGATGAAAGGCCCTAAAAGGGGCTTGGCAAGCCCATTCTCACATCAGAGGTATGAGTTCTCCTTGAACATCTATGCACTCAAGACACTCTATGCACAAATAATTATAAACATCCCATCAAAGCAATTAGCAGGGAGGGGAAAACCTGGACCCTGGGCCATTAACATAAAAAAGAGGAAAAAACAAACTGTAAATAGTAAGAGAGCAAATCTTTCTTAATGTACTCTCTGAGTTATCTTGCCTTCTTTTTTAGCCCATCTGTGTTGTGTTGGTTTTCAGCAAGTTCCAAAAGGTTAATAGAAATTTGGTTAATTCCTTGGAGCTCACTAGTGCTAAGCTTCTTGTCAAGTCCCCAATTATCCAAAAATTTCAGTCAAAAAGCATTTAAGTATCTACTATGTTCTGGGCATTATTCTGAGTGTGAAGGATAAAAAAAAATAAAAATTTAAAGACAATCCTTATTCTCCAGGAATTCAGTCTAATGGGAGACACAACATGCAAATAATAATGTACAAATAAGCTAAATACAGGATAACCTGGAGCTAATCAAGAGAGAAGGAAAGCACTGGTATTAAAGTAGATCAAGAAAAGATTTTAGCTGAGACTTTCAAAGGCCCTTCTGATGAAATGAATTCATTCCATTCTAGTATTTCTTCAGCATAACGAACACACTTTTTAACACCTGACATTGCCAGAAAATCCTAGTTCACTGTAAATAAAACGAAGGCATGCACTTGCCACAGAACCAGATGCTGGACATCAAGATACAAATAAAATGACATTCATTTGATAGAAATACGTACAGTATGATATGAGAAGCATTTAACCTCCCAATGAGTCTGGTGGTACCAGACTCTGTAAGCTCAGACCCTTCCTTGACTCTTCAGATATTCTCTCCAATTAAATACAAATAAAGCCCCTCTTTTTGGAGCAGTGAAGTGGATCTAGTACTTAGAGACCACCAAATCCAGAGCCCTCACTTTATAGATGAGGAAACTAAGGCACAGAAGGGTTTAACAGCTTTTCCAGTCACACAGCTAGTATCTAAAGTGACTTTGAATCCATGTCTTGACTCCCAAGCCCAGTCTCCTGTCCACTTCAGCATGTTCCTTCTCGTGCAAATCTGCTGCTTTCCCATAGCAGTGGGAAAAAGAACGAGCAGTGAGAATGGCACATCTGTCTGTTCTGTAACTTTGTGCAGGCTGCTTGTTCTCCCTTGTCTGGAGTCCACTCCCTCCTTAGAATCCTTACTTCAGTCACTCAGATTTCCAAATGAAAAATCCTCAAATCTTCATTCCCTAAAACTCAACAAATTGCCAAGTTTTATTGATGCTACCTCCAATCACAAGCCTTCTCTTATATCCTTTATATCCATTCATACTACAAACACTCTAGATCAGTCTCTCATCACTCAGTCTGTTCCCAGAGCCTTCTAGGCAGGTAGTTAGATGTTGCAATGGACTTGGAGTCAGAAAAATCTGAGTTTGAATCTTGCCTCAGACATGCATTATTTATGTGACTCTAGGCAAGTTTATTAACTTTTCTCAGCTTCATCTTTCTTACTTGTAACATGTGAATAATAATAGTACCTATTCCCAGGATTCTTAAGCACATCAAATGACATAATTCATAAAGTGTTTAATATACTTTAAAGAGCTATAGAAATGTTAACTATTGTTGATGCTCTTCTTTTTTAAAAAAAAGCTACTTTTACAATTATTTTATTTATTTTGCATTTACTCATTTGTGTACATGTCATGTCTCCTTTCCCCCATCCCCACACTAAAAATATATAAACTTCTTGAGGGCAGATATTTTCACTTTTAATTTTGTATTCTATATTTTGTATTGTGCCTAGTGAAGTGCCTTCTACTTCTTTTTGCTTTAATGAATGATTGAATGAAAGAAACCTCTAAAACTCTGCATGTACTTCTCTTTTTTTTCCCTTTGAAATTAGTGGAAACTACTTCTAGGAAATAAGTGATAATATAATGAAAACTTCCCAGGAATTTATCCCAGAAGACTCTAATTGCAGGAAGGGATAGCTAGGACAGGTTAATAAAAGCCCATCTAGTCGGTATCTGGCACCTTGTATGACAGCTATTTTGTTTGCATGTTTTCATTATATGATTCCCGAACATATTTATTAGCTTTGAAAACAATTACAATTACAATGACAATTTACTCTCTGTTTGGGGACAATTATATGCTTTATATTAATGAGATAAACTTGGAACTTGTTCATTGCTGTATGGTTTACACAGCTATGATGTACTCCTTATGAGGCACAGCTACTCAGTGAACAAAACAAGGTATTAAAAGGTGAAAATGTCAAAGTACACAATGAGAAATTTTTCAATAAAGTTTTCCCCAGAGTCAGGGAACATAATGAAAGTTGAGAAAATCTTAGGGTACTCTTTACAAATGAAAATTAAAATTATTATTAATTAATTTTGATATATTTGGCAGGATTTGTGTATACTTCATATATATATCTTTCATTCTTTAGGTTCCTTATAGACACCTTCCTTTTTCAGTTTTGCCTTTCTGTCACCAGGTCCTAGCACAAAGTAAAGATTAACAAATCCTTGTTGTTGATTTATTAATTGACTCAAGACTTCTTATCTTCCATGTTTACCCAAATAGTGCTCTTTTATGAATGAAGTCCTTAGGTAATAGGTAATTTTTTTAAAGAACTCTAGACTATTGGCCATATCTTCAGCACAAAGATTCATTTAAATTATAACCTAGAGAGAAAGGAATTCCTGATAACTTTCAACTCACTTTAGTCATAGTTTCATGACACAAAACTTCTGACATCATCATGGATCTATGATTTCATTAATTTTGGTGCTTCTTCTATTGTTAAAGATGACAACCCATTCTTGACTACCCATCCTATTTCATTCTTGTCCAGTTCCTCCTCAAAATTTACCTTCAAGTCTCTACCCAGTGTGATAGGAACTGGCCCAATATTCCATGTATAGTGTGGACAAAAGTTAAACATACTTCATCTTTGCCACATGAGTGACCCATCTTCAATATTCTTTGGAAATGTCTTTGTGAACATCCTTTTCTCCAGTGGGATTCCACATTTGTATTGTGTTATAGGATTTTCACCTAATAGTGAACAGATATTTCTGTTAAAAGATGGGACTTGATTTCAGAAAGAAGCTTGAGGTTATTAAAAGGAACCCATTCACATATCAAAAATGCTAGCTGAAAAATGAAAGCACCATTTAGACAATTATTTCCCTTCTCTCTACATGGTGTCTGATTTTAGACAGGCAGACATATGTCTTAATTAATCAAACCAATTAAATAGATTGACTATTTCAGTGAATGAATGATAAGCATTTATTAAGCACTTAATGTATTGCAAACATTCTACAGGTTAGAGACACAATTACAAAAAGCAAAACAGGTCTTGACATCAAGAACTAATATTCTAGTGGGTTAAAAAAGCATATAGAAGCAAGTGGTAGTAAGAGAAGGGTGTTTTTGTCTGGTGAGTCAGAGGGATGCTGAATGGAGCCATGACATGCTACTTCTAGAAGAAATGGTGATACTAATTGGATTATTCTTTCCAGAAAAAGAGATGGAAGAAAAAGGATAACACAATAGAACAGATGAGTGATTTATTGGTATGGGAAGCATGGTATCAGATTTGGGACTGGCTAGAT
>JAJPUD010017953.1:0-15533 GCA_023553655.1 Myrmecobius fasciatus
ATATATATATGTATCATATATATGGACACAACTTAAAGCATTTTCATTTATTATTAACATTACTACTGCTAGCTGTATGACTGCTCTCATGACAGTTCTCTAACCTCTCTGTGCCTCAGTTCTATCATCTGTAAAATGGGGATGATAATGTTTGTAACATGAGCATTCACAGGGTTTTCATGAGGCTCAAATTGATCCATGTATTTAAAGCATTCTGAAAACCTTAAACACTAGCTAAATGTCATCGATGTCATTTGTTTTTACTGGCACTGCTGATACAGCTCTGGCCCTGGAGTCAGAAGGGCTCGAGTTCAAATCCTGCCCCAGACACTTATAGCTGGGTGACCTCTGAACAATCACTTCACCCCGTTTGCCTCAGTTTCCTCACCTGCAAAATAAGCAGGAGAAGGACGTGACAAACCACTCCAGGATCTCGGCCAAGAAACCCTAAACGGGGTCACGGAGACTTGGACATTATTGCAAAACGACTGAACGACAAAAATTCAGACCACATTAATAGGCAATTGGGAAATGTTGAAGAAAATAAATAAAAAGCAATCAACCTAGATGATGTTACTATGTGGTTGTCCAAGTCAACACACAGGTGGCAGCGATCCTTCTGTCTGATCGAGTGCTTCTATGACGCTTGTGGCACAAAGCCCTAAATGGAGAACAACCTCTTGCTTGTGCTCGCCCGGGCTAATGTGGCAGACTGTGCTCCCTCTATGAGAATCTCTCAGAAGGAAAAGACTCCTTTTCCAAGACTTCCAAATGACCGGGGGGAATCCCTTTCTCCTCTAGCCTCCTTCCCCCCAGTTTCCTTGATTTCACTGTTAAGCCAAAGCAAAAATCATAACTTCCTTCAGTCCATACACACGCGCTGAGTGCAGCGTTATTTACGTCTCCTATTGAAATGTTAGCGGCATCCACGTGTGCCAAGGAAGCAAAATTCACCGTGGGCGAGTATGTCAGGGACCGTCCCTGCTGTAAGATGAGAAGAATATCTATGGTACCAACAGACATTAACAAGGAGAGCCAGCGGGCCATGGGAGATGGGGGATGCTTTGGGCACCATACCAGCTGTTGGCCTCTGGGCAGTTTCCTTGGGCTCTCAATGGCCCAGGCAACTCAACTACACATGAGTTGCTGATCTACACTGAAATAAGGAGTTTCTACACTGGGAGCTCTTCAGGTGGAGAGAATCCTAGATCAATCTCTCCCCTGCCCCCAAACACACGAAGCTATTTCCCTTTTTATAAAGTTCCAATGAGTTAATAGCTCTCATCCTCATCCTCACTACTGTTATGGTTGTTGTTCAGTGAGCAAGACAAGAAAGGAGATGAGGAAGGTCTACAACAGCCATGTTCTGCACTTGTGTATTTGGAAGCCCTGTAGGTGATGGGAGGGTTTCTGCCCTCCTAACGGGTGTGTATGCATGGTTGGGGGGGGGGCGGGCATCCCATTCCCTGGTTATGCTATGGCAAGAGGAGCACTCCCTAGGCGAATACCCCTATGTCTCAAGCAAAAGTACGGGGTGGAGTTGATTACCCAATCTTTTCTACACTGTATTGGTATAAAACCCACTTTTCTTGTTGTCTTCTGCGAAATGACGTTTTGTTGATAGCTAAGGGGGAAAGTTGAGCTACCTCAGAGAAAAAGCACCAATAGTCACATTCTGATTATCCAGCCACTAAACAACATGTTTTAGTTAAATGGAACTTACAATCTACCCCTTCTGTTTATATTTCTGTGTATTTTTCTTTTCTTTTCTTTTTTTTTTTTTTTTTTTGCTGAGGCAGTTGGGGTTAAGTGACTTGCCTAGGGTCACACAGCTAGGGAATGTTAAGATGTTAAGTGTCTGAGACCAGATTTGAACTCAGGTCGTCCTGACTTCAGGGCTGGTGCTCTATGTATTTTTATCTTCAAGAAATGAATTGAAACTTCAGGGACAAAAGAAACATGGTGTAATGCCGCTGGTTGAAAACCATTGCTCTTGGAACGAGAAGACCCCAGTTTGAATCCTAGCCCTTTGCTGGCTGTGTGGCCACAAGCAAATCGGTCCCTTACAAAGGTTGGGGTAGCTGAATTTTACACTCCCTTCCAACCTCAGACCTGTGTTCTTCAAGCATGTCCTTTGGAGCCCCCAGCCCCACTTCATCCAGGCCAAACTATAAAGCTCCCTCCAAACAGTTAGCCACCCCTACACAGATGTCCACCTGTGGCACACTGGGCGGCCGCTGGGAGCAAAGAGAGCCTTCAGGTTGAGGAGCTGCCCATTCCACAAAGCAGAAGAGCACTCTCAGACAGACCGCACGGTCACACTTCAGAAAGAAATGCAATATGGAAAAAAAGCCCCCATATCAACTGAGGAAGTGCTTTCCTGGGACAGGTGGGCCGGCCTCCTTCTTGGGGGAATGGCTCTCTCCAAATGATTGCTGCGATTTATATTGGCCTGGACTCAGCTCTCTCTCTGGAACATTTGGTTCCTTTCTCTTTCTCTGCTACTCCCTGGATCTCTCACAAACAAATGGTAGCCAGCGTTTACAGGTAGTATATTCAAAGAAAAGCAGATCCTACAGAGACAGAACTTGCATCTGAACGCGGTTAGTGGGGGGAACAGCGCCAGTTCTGGCTCCCGCCCCCAGTACACGACTATGGCAGGAGTGGAGTTGGAGAGCTGGGAGCAGCAGCATCTCAGGCTCACTGCTCTTCTGCTCCATCAGTCCCAGGTTCTAGGTCCTCCTCAGGCCTGGCATCTGAGCATTTCTGCATCTGTTGTTTTGCAGCTTCTACTTTTAGAGGTCAGATGGCCACAGATTTAGAACGACCAGGGCCCATTGAGGCCATCTCATTCATTCCTGACATCATTTTACATTAAGTGACTTGCCTAAAGTCACACAGGTGATACAAGAGCAGAGCCAGTATTCCACTTTAACTCCTCTGCAGCGCGGTCCCGTGGTAGCCTCCTGCCCCAGCTCCCATCTTGACCCCTCAGCATTATGGGAAGGTGAGCCTTTTCCTCTCTTCTCACATCCTGTACAAACCAACCACAGGCTTTTTATCCAAAAAGTACTGGTTTTGCAGAGAGCTCAGCTTTCCAATTGAACTGTGACCGGGAGAGATTCTACCTGCAGTGGTGACCTTTGGGTTCCCGGAGCAGAGCAAGTGGTATCCCCGCCCCCACCCCAGAAGAGGAGACAATGAGCACACGTTCATTAATCGAAAAGACAAGGCCCACCACGGCAAGACAGCCCGTGTCTTCATTGAGCAGTAAAGGTACAGATTGCTAGGCTGGAGCCTGGGGGCTCCTTCCCCTCATCCAACACCAAACAAATGATGGCTGCATATTAAAGGCAAGGGAGCTATTTCGAGAGAAAGTCTGCCCTTGCTCCCCCAAGTCTAGGCAGCGATGTTCCCTAAAGCTCCCAAGAAGTAGATACTAAGGCCCCATTTTTCAAAGGGTCTGCCAGAGCCTTTTATCCTTGACAGCATCTAAGACCTGCCAAAACGAGTATGGAGAACGCAGCTTTCCTCACTGCTTTGTCTGCCAGTGGAGGCTGGACCGGGACCAAAGAGCAGCCTTGGCATTAGCTATTATTAACAGCAGCCCTCATTTCCGTAGCATTTGACAGGCCTCCACAGCAACCCTCAGAGACACATTAGCACTTTCAGCAAGTTTCTCCCCATTTTAGAGATGGGGAAGCCGAGGGCCCTTCCAGCTTGAGGGACTCGCCCACAGATACTTGGGTTCAACGTTGTGGTTTCCGTATTACACGATCATTTGTTAAATACCTAACTTCCACACCCAATGGCATATGCTTCCCAGGCACATTTTCTTAAGATTTTGGGGCAATAAAGCACAATCATTTCAAACTGTGGCCCCGGCCTCAATATTCTCCTGGGACTAAGAAAACCAATGAAGCAAGAACAGCTTAAATTCATATCGCGTGAGCAGTGAGGTTGCTCAGTGGGTAGAGCTTTGGGCCT
Organism: Myrmecobius fasciatus; assembly: GCA_023553655.1. Lineage (NCBI taxonomy): Eukaryota > Metazoa > Chordata > Mammalia > Dasyuromorphia > Myrmecobiidae > Myrmecobius > Myrmecobius fasciatus. Next base: position 3,988 of record JAJPUD010017953.1, read on the forward strand.
AGAGTCAGGAGGATCTGAGTTCAAATGCGGCTTCAGCCTCTTACTGTCCAAGTGACTCTGGGGGCAAGTCACTTAACCCTATTTGCCTCAGTTTCCTCATCTGTAAATTGAGCTGAAGAAGGAAATGGCAAACCACTCCAGTATCTTTATCGAGGAAACCCCAAATGGGGTCTCCAAACTCAGACATTTAACAGTAACAACAAACACCACAAAACATTCTGGCCTAGTAGGGTGCCTCCCCCCCAGCTGTGAAGAGAAGGTATACTTCAACATCTGTTCCTCTGGACCTTTGTTTACCTTTGTGTGGTTCTCCTTATTTCGCTTGTATGAACCTAGCATATCTTCTTGAGGTTTGCACGACTGCCTGTGACAATCATAATGCCACACAAGCCTCTCTAGCCAGCTGCTCGGTGCTACTCCCTCAGCTTTGTCACTCCGCTCCAGAAGTACATCTGAGTCTGACCTACCCGAAACTCAACAACAACACGGTACCAAGAGGCCTCTGACGCATCAGCCATGCTGAGACTTGGGGAACCAGAGCTGGCAGGTGGAGCTCAGTGACTGTTTTCATGTGTGGACACTTAGCTTCTCAAAAATACTCCAAATTTGCGGCCAAAGAACTCGAGTACGTTACTGAATGTAAATTGAATGATTTTGATTATATTAAATTAAAAAGGTTTTGTACAGACAAAACCAATGCAGACAAAATTAGAAGGGAAGCAATGAACTGGGAAAAGATTTTACATTCAAAAAATAATCCAACTTCTAAATCTGCCTTAAGAACAAAGAGGGGCTCCTCTTACTGGCTTTTAAAACCCTTCCCAACCTGGTTTCCACTACCTTTGCACCTCTGTCATTCATTAATCCCCTTCCTATTTGATCCAGTCCAGCCACTGACATTTTTACTATTCCTCATATACGACATTCTATCTTCAATCTCCCATCTCCATACCTTTGCAGCAGCTGGTCCTCTCCTTCTGAGAATGCACTCCCTTCTTCATTTCCCCTTACCTTGCCTTCCTTCAAAATTCAACTCAACAGACCTTTCCTGAGGTCCTCCATGGGACTCCTGCCTCCTTCCCCAAAAAGGACCTTTATTTTGTCTATCTTCAGATTGTGATCTCCCCCAACAGCATCTGTCAGTTCCTTGAAGGCAGGGACTATTTGATTTGCTTTTTTTAACATGCAGTCTCCGGCACACAGTTTGAGCTTAAGACGTCAACACTGAGTACTTGCTTTACATTCAGGATGGGGGCGCCTAGACACCCCTGGATGGTTTTATCGAGCTGCAATGAGTTAAGGCCCCTTCCCGCCCCTCAGATGCTCAGAATTAGAATTGGGTCATGCCGCTGCTGGGGGACCAAGAATGAAATTCCTTCAGTTCCACAATTATCTCAAGCCCCTCCTAAGTGTTGGGTAGAGTTACAAAGGCACAACTCCAATTAGCCTCTGAGCTGTCTATGGGGGTGGAGTACCAGTCCGGAACATGTTAGCAGGCTCTTGGCCTGAATCTCGAAGGGAGTGAGGGGATCCAAGGTGGAAGGTGGTGATTCTAGACAGACGGACAGGCGCTGGGGAAGAGCAGGGGAGCCAATTTGACTGAATTGAAGTATGGGAGAGGCAGCAGCGTGACATCCAGCCAGAATACGATGTGGCTGAACAGAGGAGTTTGTATTGGATCGTAGAATAAAGGAAGACCAGTCCTGTCAGGGTAACAGTTGGGCAGCTATATGGAAGCTGGATCCAAGGGAGCAGTCAGGGGGTGTTAGCAGGCTTTTTTGAAAGTCCAGGTAAAAGAAGATGGAGACCTGGGCCTGAGAGGTTGTGGGGTGAGGGGAAAAAAGGGGGTGGATGGGGGAAAAAGAAGCAAAGGTAACTGGTAGGCTCTGGGAGAGGAGGGACAGTCTAGTCCGATTCCAAAGCAGAACAGAAGAATATCCTCTCCTTTCCCTGGGGTGCACTCCAGGTGGAAATCAGCAAGAGAGGGAGGAAACAGAGAGCAAGGAATGGGGATGGAAACGTTGAGACACACAGACTTGAGGGTGGAGAGGGAGGGCTGTGCCGCAGTTATTGACTGCAGATGCAGACTCTCTCTTGAAGGAACGATGGCGCTGGGGACTGGGGGGAAGCTGTCGCAGAGCCCGAAATTATGAGTAATGTGTCCAGAGTCCACTTGCCTCATAATCCAGTTTAGCCCCAAAGCCTTCCCTGGCCCCCAGCCAGAGCTCTGCTGCTTAATTGCAGCCCTGACTCTGCTGATGATCGGGAAGTCTGTAAAGGCATCCATGCAAATCTAGCAAAAGGAGGGGCCAGAAACGAATTCATCCCCTCAACTTCTAATCTGTGTAATTGAACTGAGGCAAATCCTGGGCCAATAAGACAGTTTCATGTTCCAAAAGAAAGCAAATCTGATCTAATTGGCTGCTGCTTCTCATCAGGATGCTTTAAGGGTACCTACCAATGGCTGGGCCTGGGCAGACTGCTGCCCCCACCTCCCTGCAGTCAAATTGAACAGTCAGTGTACAGAGCCTTTGGGGCCTGCCCTCCCCTCAGGGAAGCCATATAGTAATTGGAGCTGCACCATAAGTGGTTGATAATTGCTTAATGTGTCACCCCTCCCAAATAACACTTGCAACATCACCATGGCTTTTAATATCAGGAATGAAGTAAATCAGAGGTTGGGGGGGGGGAGAGGTTTTCTGCCCCGTGGCTGGTGAGGGAATTGACTTGAAGAGGGGAGATGAGGGCAAGCCAGGTGGGTCAGGCTCCTTACATATCACATCACGTCAAAGGCACGCTGGACTCAAAGCCAATAACATCTAGGAATGAATCCCCGCCTCGGACGGACACTGGGGCCCAGCTCTCCATTTAAGGCAAAGTATTTCACTTCTATTTGCCTCAGTTTCCTCCTATGGAAAATGGGGATAATAACAGCATCCCCCTCCCATGGTAGCTGTGACTGTCCAATGAGATGACGTCTGCTTCTATTTGCACACTTTGAAGCACCTGCCTCCCAGGATTGAAGGATCTCTAGCAAAATGGAAGGAAGTCCATGCCTGTCCACCCACCGAGTCTTCTCTGAGCTCACTCAGAGAAGCTGCAGCAAACACCTTTCTGGCTTGAGGCTGAATAGGATTTGGAAGAGGGGGCGTAAAGGAAGGGCCAAGAGGAGTTGAGATAAGACGAGCAGCATCTGAGCGGGGAAAACGTTCACTTCAAATGTCTAATGAGGATGTGATACTCAAGGCACTTGACATCCAAAGGAACTGACTGGCATATAGAGACAAGAGCAAGAGTTAGTCTCCAATAGATTTGTGCTCAAAGGATACAAACCCCCAGTTCTCGCACTTATTAACAACTATGCCCCAAAGCACTAACGATGATAGATATGCAACTCGAAACCCTTGAGTTTTAACTTCAAACCTGGTGTATTGGCCAACAGAAGATGGGAATCATCGGGGTGCAAGAGGATGAGTAGGGGGCTATAACTCGATCCAGACATTCTGGAAAGTAATATAGAATTATGCTAAGAAAATGAGCCCATCTGATTTTTCTTGTGCGGCATGACAAATGCGGAAATACGTATAGAAGAACTGCACAAATTTAACACATGCTGGATACTCTGCTGTCTAGGAAGCCAGTGGGGGAAGGGAGGGAGAAAAATTTGGAACACAAGGTTTCAAAAGAGTGAATGCTGAAAACTATGCATGTATATTGAAAATAAAGGGCTATTGTGGAAGAAAGAAAGGAGAAGCAAGGAAAGGAAGCAAGGAAAGAAATGATCCTATATCCTCTGACCCCAAGATCCCACTGCTAGGCATAAAGCCCTACCCAAACGGGGTCAAAGTAGTAAAGATCCAGCATGCCCTCCCCCCAATTTTTATAGCACTGTTTCATGCGAGCAAAGAACTGGGACCAAAGTCAATACCTGACATTTGGAGAATAATGAAATAATACCAACCTGTCAGAAATGACAAATAGGAGAAATGCACCAAGAACTGTGGGAGGATGCATGTGAACTGATCCAAAGTTAAAGAAATAGAACCAGCAAAATAATATATCACATGACCACAATATTGCAAAGAGAAAGAACAACAGTGCAATTTAACACTCTCTAATGAGGATGAGAAGCCTGGGTGGCTGCGAAACATTGTGTATCCAGACTATTCCACTCGGTGATAGGTTCTCTTTGCTGAACCAGGAGTCTTCCTTTTTTCTCCTTTTTTGTTCTTTGCTAGGGCAAATGACTCCCTGGGAGTGGGAGGAGGGAGGAGATATGCATTTGGAAAGGAAGGAGATGTAAAAGTGGGAGATGGCAATTATGTTGTATTTACATTAAGTATATATGTATGTATGTGCATGTGTACACACACACACACACACACACACACACACACACACACACACAGCCAAGTAAAGAAATCTCACGAGATTCTCCAGGAGATGAAAGTCGTCATCCTTCCTCTTGGTTTTAACAGACGCAAGTTGAGAGGCAAGTGTATTTGACAATACCTACTGTTCAGCTTCACTTTCTATTTGACTTTTTCTAATTAGAAAATGCCATTGGAACTCTGCCTAGAGTTGTCTAGAAAGATTTCTTTACCAGAGGACGTAAACAAACAAACCCTAACAGAACATCCACTTTTGTTCACTACTCTAACCATTAGTGCAGTCTCAAGGTCTCCAAGCCAACCATCCACATGCTTCCAAGCTGGATACCAGGGCCAGGCATAAGAGGTTGCTGGGTATCCCCGTATTCAATCTGGGGGCATTGCTACTGACACTATTTCTAAAAAACCTTTTCTGGAATTGTTGGACAGTCACTTTCTTCACAACTTGATTAAAAAAATACCCATTCAGGGCCTATTTTTCTTCTTCTGTATGGGATCGCCCCAAGATCCATTTCATCATCTTCCCCAAACTTTAACTTCTCTAGTGAAGAAGTCTGAAAATATGAAAGACTTTATCCTTGCCAGGAAACCTGAGCATTCTAATAGAGGTCTCCCTCTCCAGCGGTGATTCTAATGGTGGGAGACCAATGGGGGGACACCGGGTGGCTTTCAGGATTGTTTAAATTGTACTACCTATAGTTACTTTATCCATTGGGCCACTTCTGGGTGGGGCTATAGCAAGGAAATGACACAGAGCTTCTCTAAGTTAATGATGCCCTTTCTAATAAGCATTTACTCCTAAGATGTTAGTGCTTCAGGTCACTTGGAAAGGAACAAAACCTCTTCTGACCCTAATGGTCAAGTTTTGCTCACATGAAGGTGACAATCTGGTACTATGGATCTGAGTTTAATGAAGTAATCTTGGAGTCAGAAGCATATGTAATCGTACTCGCACCACTGGAGGGCTGGGATCTTAACTGTCTCTCCCCATGCTAGGCTACTGCTGGCTCCTGAGCCACCTCTCTCCAGAAGCAGAAATCCCAGTGGTGCTTTGGAGAGTGGAATGAAGCTTTACCCAGCTGAGATCAGATCTCTATCAACTCTGTGCCATTTTGTACTTAATACATCCATGTTTACATCACATGTGGGTTAGGAGGCCAGAGTCTAGTTTCAGATAAATGAAACCAGATCACTTCAGGGACCCAGAATGGAGCTACTGAGCTAAGGTTAAACACTTTGCTAAGGTTAAACACTGGGGAAAAAACCAAACTGAGGCAGTCATGCAATTGAAAGAACTAAATCTGCAGGGAGAGGACATGGGTTCAATGCCAACTCTGTCAATTCACTGCCTGTGTGACTACTGGCAACTTATCAACTCATGAACACTAATGGAACACTTTCCATATGTTCTCATTTGATCCTCACAACAACCATGTGAGCTAGGTGCTGTTATCACCCCCATATTACAGATAAGAGAACTGAGGTAAGCAGAGGTGAAATGACTTGCCTGGGGTTGCACAGCTAAGAAATTTCCGAGGCAGAATTTCAGCTCATATATTCCTACGTCCACAATTCTATCCATGGGCCCCAGGGAGCTGCAATTTCCTTCTTTGTAAAATAAGGAAAGAGTAGCTTCCCATCTTAGCCTTTCTGAACTCATTCTTTCCCTCTAAGTAACTAACCATCATGACTCGGTTTGTGCAGAAGAGACTTCATAGTCTTTATATGCTCTGACCATTCCGTCTTTGATTCAGGATACTTCTCACCCACAGCCTCCATCACAGAGGAAGGTAAGTGATCAGGACTCGAAGTAACTTTGCTATATCCACTAGTTTTCATCTAGAACTGTAATAGTGACTCTGAGAGGTACTTTTGTAGGAGCTTTCCCTGGGTACTGGTGTCAGGGGCTCACTAAGTCACATTTGTTCCTTCCTGGTTGGTTCCATCTGAGTGTCCCTAAAAAGGACCTCCGGGGGCCATGTGGTCACACAGGCAGGAATGGTCACTGTAACATGCCCAGCATAATAGTTGGCAGAGCAGAAGCGAGAAGAGTTCAGTGTCTCTACAGACAGCTCCATCTACTTTGGGATTGATCTAAATCATCAGCTGTTATTTTGTTCCTTACCTTCGGGCCAAAATCTGCTTTGTTCCAACTCCCATTCTCCAATTCCCAACTCTGCCATTTAGAAGCCACATGGAAAGAGTCAAATCCTTCCTCTTTCTTTCAAAGACACAAGAGACAGAGGTGAAGCCAGGATGATGAATTAGAGGCAACCCAGCTGAACTCTCACATTCCTTCCAAACAACTTGAAAAGAACACCTCGAATCATATTTTGGAAAGGCCCAGCCAAGCTAAGGGCAGGGTGAGACGTTTTCCAGCCTAAGAAAACTTAAGGGGTTGGTAGGAATTTGTGAGACCAGAGGTTTAGAAGCCTATCCAGATCCCCCAGTGCAGTGGAAGCAATAGCGGCTGTAGTAGCAGTAGTTTGGGGAGCTCTCAGCCCAGAGATGGTAAGGGAGTCACACAAGTGGTCAAAAAGAGACCACAGGAGACCCTTTCCTGCCACTGGGTATAGCTAGTCCTGAATGACAACTCTATTATCCATATGTGGTTCTGGATTACAGTTCCAGGGTGGAGAAGAACACTGGAGTCGGGGGGAGGGAGATCAGTCACAAGCAAGTAGCATTCCTAGTCATAGGAAAGGGAGCCCAGGAAAGCAGTGCCCCCACCTCTCCCAAGATCATTCCATCATGGAAGCACCAAAAACTTACAGACCCTTAGAACTATCTCTGAAAATAATAACAAGAAAAAGCCTGAAGCTTAAGACAGCACCTCCCACATCCAGGTGAGCAGAGTCCAACTTTAACATCAAGTTCAAAATCAAGAACTACACTAGAAAACGAGCAAACAACAATAAGAACTAAAAAGAATTTGACCACAAAATGCTATTATAGTGGCAGGGAAGACCCAGACATAAACTTAGAAGACATCAATATGAAAAGAGCTAAAAAGCAAAGCTTCAAAGAAAAATGCTAATTGGATCCAAGCCCAAGAAGAATTCCTGGAAAAGGTTTTTGGTTTGGTTTGGTTTGGTTTGGTTTTTAAAGCAATAAAAGTGGTTGAGGAAAAACTGAGTAAACCAATGAAATTGATGTAACAAAATTTCAAAAAAAGAACTAACAGACTGGTAAAAGAGGCACAAAAAATACTTAAGTCCTTAAAAACAGAATTGGCCGAATGGAAAAGGAGATAGGAACTCTCACCAAAGAAAATAATTTCTTAAAAATTAGAATTGATCTCATGACTCCATGAAACATCGAAAAAAACTTCCCTGATATCTTCAATCCGGAGGATAAAATAGAAATTGAAAGAATAGCCTCCTGAACGAGATGGCAAAATAAAAATTTCCATAAATATTAGAGCCAAATCCAGAGCTCTCGGGTAAAAAAGCAAATACTTCAAGCAACCAGAAAGAAACAACTGATATATTGTGGAGCCACACTGAGAATCACATGAGATTTAGCAGCTTTCATGTTAAAGGAATGGAGGGCTTCAAATGAGATATTCCAGAAGGCAAAGGAGTTGCGATTACAACCAAGTAACCTACCCAGCAAATCTGAGTATGACTCTTCAGGGAAAAATGAATTAATGAATCAGAGGACTTTGAAACATTCATGATGAAAAGAACAGAGGTGAGTCTTCCACAAAACTCAAGAGAAGCATAAAAAGATAAACAGGAAGGAACAATAAAGTCTCAATACTGTTAAACGGTTTACATTTCTATATGAGAATATGATGCATGTAACTCTATCCTTATTGGTTTGTTAAAAGGGGCTTATATAGACAGAGGGCATGGTGAGAGTTGGTTACGTTGGAATGTTCCACCAAAAAATGAAGGAAGGGGTAAAAAAGAAGGATGCACTGGGGAAAGGGGAAAGGGGAAAGGGGAAGAAGGGAGAGACAGAACAGGTAAGTTTTCTCACATTGAAGAGGTGTACCAGGAAGAGCTTTTATGGTAGAGGGGAAAATGGGGGAGATAGCGGGTAATATTTGATGGAAGAATACATACACATTCAGTTGTGTACAGAAGTGTAATTTATATAACAGGGAAATAAGAAAATTAGGGAAGAAGTGGGGTGGGAGATGATAAAAGGTCTAACAGATTAAGGGAGGCAGTGGTTGAAAGCAAAATAAAACTATTAAGGACTGACAGGATAAAAAGAAACAGCAGCAGAAGAAACAGGAGAAAATGGGATGGAGGGATATACACAGTTAGTGGTCATAACTATCAATGTGAATGGAGGAAATTAACCCCTCAAATGAAAGCAGATAGCAGAATGGATTAGAAACAATCCACCAACAGATTGTTTATAAAAGATACACTTGAAACAGAAAGACAGAGTTAAAATAAAGGGCTGCAGCAACATCCAATGCTTCAGCTTAAGTTAAAAAAAAAAAAAAGGCAGGCATAGCAGTCATGATCTCAAATAAAGCAAAAGCAAAAAGGGACCTAATTAAAAATGATAATCAAGGAATCTACATTTCCGGAAAGGTACCACAGACAATGAAAGAAAAAGGCAAAGGACCTATCCATACAAAAATATTTAGAGCAGCTCTTTTAGTGGCGGCAAAGAATTGGAAAGTGAGAGAATACCCATAAATTGGGAGAAAGCTGAACAAGTTATGCAATATGATTGTGCTGTAAGAAATGATGGGGGAGGGGTCCAGGAAACCCTGGAAAGTCTTATAGAAATGAAATAAAGTGAAGTAAGAACCAGAAGATGAGTGTGCACAATAACAGCAATATTGGAATCATGATCTAAAGTAAAAGACTGGGCTACTTTGATAAATGTAATGATCCAAGACAATTCCAAAGGGCCCATGATGAAAACTACTATCCATCTTCAGAGAGAACTGTTGAACTCTAAGTGTAAACTGAAGTACAGGTTTCTTCCTTTCTTTATTTTTATTGCTTTTTAAACTATATCTAATAAGGAAATATGTTTCACATGATTTCACATGCAAAACTGTTTATCCTTATGACTGTCTTATCAACAGGGTGGGAGAGAAGGGGAGAATTTGGGCCTCGAAATGTAAAAAGAAAAGAACTCTAAACAAATAAATAATAAACTACATATATAATTTTAAAAAAACAGAGAAGGTTAGCCTCAGGGGAATCGGCGTTGGCAGTGATCAGACGCCAGCGCACCCGGGGCGGGAAGTTGGGCTCCCACAGAGGCGGATTTTAGGCACCCAGGAAGCCCCTAGGAGATGCCTGGGCCACTTTGCTCTGCTTGCAGGCAGGTGCTTTGGCAGATCTGCCTTTGGTAAAGGATGAATTGAGAGCAGCTGAAAGCATGGTCCTAGTGCAGATCTAGCTTCATAGCCTCAGACCGGAAGTCAACTCGGCAAACTGCTCCAGGGCAAATTGAAACTGCTGCAGAATCCCCTGCTGGTGACTGATACCTCAGCTCAAAAGCATGAGTAAGAAGCAGAAGAGAGCTCTCACCATAGACGGCTTACGGAGAAAAAGTAGGGCAGTCCCCAGATCCTGAGATTCTGAAAACAATGCCAGATGAAGCCACAAAGGCGGACTGGACTTAAGCTGGTCTCCCTTTCAGAAGGCTTACCTGGAAGATTGCATAAAGAATGTCAAAAGAGAGCTAGAAGAAGAATGGGGAAATAAATTGAGATCAGTGCAACAGAGATATCAAAAACTGGAAAACAGGACTGGTGAATTGGAAAAAGAAAACAATTAACTGAAAAACAGAATTGGTGAATTGGAAAAAATCACCAATTCACTGAAAAATGAAAATGGTGAATTGGAAAAAGACAACAATTCACTGAAAAACAAAATTGGTGAATTAGAAAAAGACAATTCACTGAAAAATAAAACTGGCAAAATGGAAAAAGAATGCATTGAATCAAGAAATTCAACTGGCCAGCTACAAAAGGAGCTAAAAAAGATAACTGAAGGAAATAATACTCTAAAAATTAAAATTGAACAAATAGAAGTAAATGACTCAATAAGACTTCAAGAATCAAACAAAAACAAAAAAATGAAAAAATAGAAGAAAATATGAAATATCTCCTAGGAAAAACAACTGACTTGGAAAACAGATCCAGGAGAGACAATTTAAGGATTATCGGACTCCCTGAAAGCCACGATGAAAAAAAGAACCTGGATGCTACCTTCCAGGAAATCATGAAAGAGAATTGCCCTCATGTTTTAGAATCAGAAGGCAAAATTGGCATTGAAAGAATTCACCGATCACCTCCTGAAAGAGACCCCGAAATTAAAACCCCAAGGAATATCGTGGCCAAATTTCAGGACTATTGCACCAAGGAAAGGATATTGCAAGCAGATAGAAAAAAAAAAGTTCAAATACCGAGGAACTGTCATTAGAATTACACAAGATCTGTCAGCTTCCACATTAAAGGATCAAAGGGCCTGGAATCAGATATTCCGAAAGGCAAAAGAACTTGGATTACAGCCAAGAATGAGCTATCCAGCTAGAATGAGCATCATCTTCCAGGGAAGAAGATGGTCATTCAATGATACAGGAGAATTTCACCAATTTCTAATGAAAAGACCAGATCTGAACAAAAAATTTGACCTCCAAATACAGAACTCAAGAGAAGCATAAAAAGGTAAAAAGGAAAGAACTCTTGAAAACTATATTCCTACTATAGGTATCCTTAAAGAATGGGGGTATAATTTTATTTTTCTTTGATAATAATGGAAAAGAAATTAGAGGTGGAAGGGATATCATACTGAAAAGAAAAAGAGGGGGAAGGAGGCAAAATAAAGTAAAAATAAAGGAGGTAAAATAAGGCAAAATCTCACAAAGAGACATAGAAGATCTAATATAATTGAGGGAAAGTAGGAAGGGTGATGAGTATTGTGAAAACCTTATTGTCATTAGATTGGGCTCTAAGAGAGTATATGAGACACATTTGGCTCCATAGAAAGGCCTGACCCTCCTTGTGGGAAGGTGGGAGGGAAAGGAGGAAAGGAAAGGGATAAACTAATAGAAGGATTAGGGGAAAGGTATAAAGGGGAGGGAGGGACTCTAAAGGGGGGAGGACTATTGGTGGGAGGTGGTCATCAAAAATAAAGTACTGGGGAGGGGGGAAGGGAGAGAGGGGAAAGG
>JAJPUD010017953.1:15633-29926 GCA_023553655.1 Myrmecobius fasciatus
TCTGGGTAAATAAGATGGCAGGGAATACAGATATAGTTATTTTAACTGTGAATGTGAATGGGATGAACTCTCCCATAAAACGGAAGCGGGTAGCAGACTGGATTAAAAGCCAGAATCCTACAATATGTTGTTTACAAGAAACACATCTAAAACATAGAGATACATACAGAGTGAAGGTAAAGGGCTGGAGCAGAATCTTCTATGCTTCAGGTGAACAAAGAAAGGCAGGGGTAGCAATCCTTATCTCGGATCAAGTAAAAACAAAAATAGATCTAATTCAAAGAGATAAGGAAGGAAACTATATTTTACTAAAGGGTACCATAGACAATGAAGCAGTATCAATACTAAACATATATTCACCTAGTGGTATAGCATCCAAATTCCTAGAGGAGAAACTAACAGAGGTGCAAGGAGAAATAGACAGTAATACTATACTAGTGGGGGATCTCAACCTTGCTCTCTCAGAATTAGATAAATGAAATCACAAAATAAATAAGAAATTAGTTAGGGAGGTAGACAAAAGGCTAGAAAAGTTAGGTCTGATAGATCTCTGGAGGAAATTGAATGCTGATAGAAGGGAGTATACTTTTTGCTCAGGGGTTCATGGAACTTATACAAAAATTGATCATGTGTTAGGGCATAAAAACCTCAAAATCAAATGCAGAAAGGCAGAAATAGTAAATGCATCTTTCTCAGATCATGATGCAATAAAACTCACATGTAATATAAGGCCAGGAGAAAATAGACCACAAGTTAATTGGAAATTAAATAATCTAATCCTGAAGAATGAATGGGTAAAAGAGCAAATTATAGACACAATTGATAATTTCATCCAGGAGAATGACAATAATGAGACAACATACCAAAATCTGTGGGACACGGCTAAAGCCGTTATAAGGGGTAATTTTATATCTCTAGATGCTTACTTGCATAAAACAGAGAAAGAGAAGATCAATGAACTGGGCTTATAATTAAAAAAGCTAGAAAAAGACCAAATTAAAAACCCTCAATTAAATACCAAATTGGAAATTCTGAAAATTAAAGGGGAGATGAATAAAATTGAAAATAAGACAACTATTGAATTAATAAATAAAACTAAGAGTTGGTTTTATGAAAAACCAACAAAATAGATAAGCCTTTAGTTAATTTGATTAGAAAAAGGAAAGAGGAAAATCAAATTGTTAGTCTCAAAAATGATAAGGGAGAACTTTCCTCCAATGAAGAGGAAATTAGAGTAATAATTAGGAGTTTCTTTGCCCAACTTTATGCCAATAAATTTGATAATGTAAATGAAATGGAGGAATATCTACAAAAATATACATGGCCTAGGTTAACAGAAGAGGAAATAAATTACTTAAATAGCCCCATTTTGGAAGAAGAAATAGAACAAGCTATTAATCAACTCCCTAAGAAAAACTCTTCAGGGCCAGATGGATTTACATGTGAATTTTACCAAAGATTTAAAGAACAATTACTCCCAATACTATATAAACCATTTGAAAAAATAGGGAAAGAAGGTGTACTACCAAACTCCTTCTATGACACAGATATGGTGCTGATAGCTAAACCAGGTAGGGAGAAAACTGAGAAAGAAAACTATAGATCCATTTCCCTAATGAATATTGATGCAAAAATTTTAAATAAGATTCTAGCAACAAGATTACAGAAAGCTATCCCCAGGATAATACACCATGACCAAGTAGGATTTATATCTGGAATGCAGGGCTGGTTCAATATTAGGAAAACTATTAGCATAATCAATTATATTAATAACCAAGTTAACCAAAACCATATGATTATCTCAATAGATGCCTAAAAAGCCTTTGATAAAATCCAACACCCATTCCTATTAAAAACACTGGAGAGTATAAGAATAAATGGGCTTTTCTTTAAAATGATTAGTAGTATCTACTTAAAACCTTCAGCAAGCATCATATGTAATGGAGTCAAACTAGAACCATTCCCAATAAGATCAGAAGTGAAACAAGACTGCCCACTGTCACCATTATTATTTAATATTGTCTTAGAAATGTTAGCTTCAGCAATAAGAGAAGAAAAAGAGATTAAAGGAATTAGAGTAGGTAATGAGGAAACTAAATTATCACTCTCTGCAGATGACATGATGATATATGTAGAGAACCCTAAAGACTCAACTAAAAAACTACTAGAAACAACTCACAACTTGAGCAAAGTTGCAGGATACAAAATAAATCCACATAAATCATCAGCATTTTTATATATTACCAATAAAGTTCAGCAGCAAGAGATACAAAAAGAAATTCCATTCAAAATAACTGTTGATAGTATAAAATATTTGGGAATTTATCTGCCAAGGGAAAGTCAGGAACTATATGAACTAAACTACAAAACACTTTCCACACAAATAAAATCAGACCTAGTCAATTGGAAAAACTTAAAATGCTCATGGGTAGGCCGAGCGAATATGATAAAAAGGACAATACTACTCAAACTAGTTTACTTATTTAGTGCCATACCAATCAAACTCCCAAGAAATTATCTTACAGATCTAGAAAAAAATAGTAGCAAAATTCATTTGGAAGAACAAAAGGTCAAGAGTTTCTAGAGAATTAATGAAAAAAAGGCTGATGATGGTGGACTTGCTGTACCAGATCTAAAACTATATTACAAAGCAGTGGTCATCAAAACCATCTGGTACTGGCTAAGAAATAGAATAGTTGATCGGTGGAATAGGATAGAATCACAAGACAAACTAGGCAATAACTATAGCAATTTAGTCTTTGATAAACCCAAAGACCCCAGCTTCTGGGATAAGTACTCACTATTTGACAAAAACTGCTGGGAAAATTGGAAACTAATGTGGAAGAAATTAGGGCTTGACCCACATCTAACACCACATACCAAGATAAGATCTAAATGGGTTCATGATCTAGATATAAAGAGGGAGACTATAAGTAAATTAGAGAAACGTAATATAGTTTACCTCTCAGACCTATGGAGATGGAATAAATTTATGTCCAAAGAAGAACTGGCACTCTTAATTGAAAACCAGATAGATAACTTTGACTATATTCAGTTAAAAAGGTTTTGCACAAACAAAACCAATGCAGTCAAGATTAGGAGGGAAGCAGTAAATTGGGAAATCATCTTTACATTTAAGGGTTCTGATAAAGGTCTCATCTCTAAAATATATAGAGAATTGTCTCATTTATAAGAATTCAAGCCATTCTCCAATTGATAAATGGTCAAAGGATATGAACAGACAATTTTCAGAGGATGAAATTAAAATATTTGCAGTCATATGAAAAGGTGCTCCAAATCACTATTGATCAGAGAATTGCAAATCAACACAACCCTGAGGTACCACTACACACCTGTCAGATTGGCTAAAATGACAGGAAAAGATAATGAAGAATGTTGGAGGGGATGTGGGAAGGCTGGGACACTGATGCATTGTTGGTGGAGCTGTGAACGGATACAGCCATTCTGGAGAGCAGTTTGGAGCTATGCTCAAAAAGTTATCAAACTGTGCATACCCTTTGACCCAGCAGCATTTCTATTGGGCTTATATCCCAAAGAAATCATAAAGGAAGGAAAGGGCCCCACATGTGCAAGAATGTTTGTGGCAGCCCTTTTTGTAGTGGCTAGAAACTGGAAACTGAATAGATGCCCTTCAATTGGAGAATGGCTGAATAAATTATGGTATATGAATATTATGGAATGTTATTGTTCTGTAAGAAACGACCAGCAGGACGATTTCAGAGAGGCCTGGAGAGACTTACGTGAACTGATGCTGAGTGAAATGAGCAGAACCAGGAGATCATTATACACGGCAACAACAAGACTATATGACGATCAATTCTGATGGACATGGCTCCCTTCAACAATGAAATGTTTCAAACCATTTCCAATTGTTCACTGAAGAAAGCCATATGCACCCAGAGAGAGGGATGTGAAATGTGGACCACAACATAACATTCTCATACTCCTTGATTGATGTTTGCTTACATTGTGTTTCCTTTATCTGATATGTCTTTTGTGTAGATAAGATTTTTCTTGCACAACAATGATAAGTGTGCAAATATGTATACATATATTCGATTTGCCAAGTATTCTAACATAATTATCACGTAGTGGATATCCTGCCATCTAGGGGAGGGGTGGGGAGTTGGGGGGGAAAATTTGTAACAGAAAGCTATGTAAGGGTTAATGTTGAGGAATTACCCATACATATGTTATACAAATAAAATAAAATAAAATAAAATAAAATAAAATAAAATTTGGGGACTGAAAGTATGGAAAACAACCACGTAGTAAAACCAGTGTTTGATACAACCTAGGATATCTTTAGCTTTTTGGGATGTGGGGGAGTTGCCATGTCACATCACTGACTGATGGAACTTACAATCAACTAAAACCCCCAGATCTTTTTTTCCAGAAACTATCATCTGTGTCCTGCATAGGTGAAGCTCAATTTTGGAACCCAAATATGAACCTTGACATTTAATCAAATTCCATTTTGGCTCATCATCCTAGCCTGTCAAGATCTTTATGGATCTTGGTTCTGCCATTCGATACGTAAGCTCTACCTGCAAGCTTTGTGTCGCTTGCAAAAAAGGCCATCTCTGCCTTAAGCCAAGGTATTGATAACAATGCAGAGCAACATTGGGCACATAATCCTGGGTTTCAGTTTTAGAACTATTAATGGGTTCCGCCATTCAATCAGTTCTGAATCAATCTCTGAGCTAGTCCAGCTATCTCCAAAGAGCCTGATTTTGTTAGACATCTTCAGCAGTGTTTCCTTGATCTGCCAACCCTGTCCAAAAATGGGCAGTGAGGTTACTATGTCATGAACTTGTTCTTGAGGACAGCACATCAGCGTCTAGTGGTCACTGTTTCATTTTCTCTTTGCTGACGGACCAGTCCCTTGATTATGGACTCGTAGATTTTTGTCAGGAATAAAAAGATGGCATTAACCCACTTGTCAGGGACTGATGAACTTGGTACTAGGCCCTAATCATAGACCCCTCTGGCTCATGTTGATGATAAAAGTAATTCCTCCAGGCCCCAGCATCCCAGTGGTCTTGGATTCAGACCGCAGATGCTCGAAAACAAGGAGATAAGATTCTGGAGCTAGCTCTATAACACTCCCCAACTCCCTCTTCTTTACCTAGCAGACATCTACCCTCTTTTAAGACCTAAGTTTTGCTAACTTACAATGACTTAAGGAACTTAGTATTGTCCACACACACATACACACATGGCTTACAAAGGTACAGGCAAACCACATGTGCCCTTTCGGTTCTACTTGCACAATGGGTTGAGAACTTCTGATCACTACACAAGGCAATCAGCTGGGGATTTTGAGATATCATAAATTAATTATTCCGCTCATCTGAATGTCCCTGGACCAGGCTGAACACTTCTTGGAGACTGACTGGCGGGGAGCTGAGATCACTAATGCTTGACAGATTAAGTAATTAACAGTCACAAAACCCCAGGGAGTTAGAACTGGAGCTGTAAAGCCCACACTGTTCTGGGATTGTCATCCCTACCTGACAGGTCCATTACAAAGCTGCCAAGGAAGGCAAGCAAACAGCACTTGGGTGCAAGCTCACCTGGAAGGGTAGCCAAAAGAAATTCTAGAGTGAATATGTGAATCTAAGTGCATGGAATAAAAAAAAATATGCACTCCAAGGTAACGGGCACACCGAATTCAGGGCTGGGAGAGGAGGAGCCAGGCTCCACTGATTTAGTCGAGGCCTCCAGGATGCCAAATCAAAGGGTCATTTGTTACGCTGAAATCAAGTTTGTTTGTTTTTTTTAAATCCATGGGCCCAGTTCTTTGGCATTGTGTCAGCATCTAAAAAGGGATGGGTTTAGCTGAATTTTTTCATTTTCCAATCTTTTATGGCAACTGGCATAGACAGCCCTCAGAGGGAGACTATGTAGTCAACCCGGGACTTCTGCCTTGGCAGTGGGTAGAAAGGGAAGAATCTGGGATGGTCTCGATTCCAACTTCCTTCATTCCTTTACCAGGAATATAGTCAAGCTCTGCTATCAAGAGGCGAAAAGGTAGCCACTTCTGTGGCATTAGGCCCTGAAATCAAACCGGGGATTTTCTTAATCTGCCGAGAGCCCAAGATGGGTCAAATTCAAGATTTTGCCTGTACTTTAGCTAGCAATTCAGTTTACAAAAAAGGGCAGAGGTTAAGCGGAGCTGCCAGGTCACCACAACCAAGTCAGACCACCTCCCTGCCCAGTGCTGTCAGAGTAGGGTGTTCAATATGCTCAGATGGGCCTTACAGCCCTGGGCCTATGAATTGATAAGGACACAAGGTTCCCAGTCCTGGCACAAAGAGCACTAGGCTCAAGGAAAGTAGACTTGGGGTTAAAGCTCTATTACCTCAGTTACTTCACCTGCAGAAACACTGCCAGGGCACCTTGCCGTTCAAACTACTTTATGATTCACACATTTACTTGGCAGAGGAAAAACTGGAAAATAATTCAGCAGTTTTCCATCTAACAAAGGAAAGATAGGAACCTGAAGGTAAAGATTCTCTATTCCCCTCTCTTCCTCTAGCAACTGCTGCTTCCTCTGTAGTGTGAGAGCAGCTCTACATCCTACATGACTAGACTGCCCATCTGACACAGGATGGAATGAAAACTGGGAGGCAGAAAAAGATTTTCACCTAAAAGGTATAAAAATATTCCAAATTGTACAAACTATTACTCCAGACTAACGCAAAGGAATTTTTTCCTCCTAAGCAAACAATCTAATGGCCCTTCTATCTGAATGCACTTCTTACTAGATAGCAAACTGGCCTATGAATCGAGGATTTTTCTCTGTATGGTCCCTGTATTTACTGTAATCCTAAACCCTGAGCTTTACTGGCACTCATTATAAATCACATTTTTGATGCTATATAGCACATCCGCATTGGGCCATCTCCTAGTTTGCTTAAAAGCTTATGTTCCAATAACCTCTTTCCACCCTTATTTGATAATAGCAATTTTTAAAATTCAGCTCAAGGGTGTTGTTTTTTTTTAAATAACTTACTGGCCACATTCCCACTATGCATACTCCACTTAATGTCACACTCAAGAAGTCAGCTTGCAGTTGCAATCACTGACACATCGTTGTTAAAGCTGAGGGACTCTGAAGGCGGCATCCACCCCGGCTGGCTTCACGTTCATTTTATCAGCTGCCAACAGACTCATCCTCTCAAAATGCATTGTTAATATGTGAAAATGCACATATGTACAAGCCTACAGGTAGAAGAACTGTCCCAGTCTGTGAGCACAGTAAAGGTACGAGCATAAAAAAGAGAACTCTGGGAAACGGATGACCAACTCTGGCCAGAACAGTTCGACTTCCACTGGCAAGCCCTACTGTCTTACTTAGTGGGTAGCTGGGGCTTTCTGCTCCCATCTTTCAGCAGTTTATATCTGTCCTCCATTGGCCTAAAGCAATCCTGCACAGTGAGAACAAAGCTATCTCAGTGCCAGGAAGGGTCTGCCTTTCATCTCAGGTAGGGCCAGAGGGAGAGGGTGGAGGTCATGAGACATCTCCCTGTTTTTCATTTAACTCATCAGCCTGTTTTTTCCCCTGGAAACACCAAGTAAAAACATTTTCTTTGCCCTGCCTGAGGAGAAGAATGATTCTGAAAGCAATGGAGGTTTATGTGAACTGACACAATGGAAAGCGAATAGAACACAAAGAAAATGATGCACATGATGACTGTGATAATATAAATGGGAAGAACGATAAGGACAAACAAAATTCTCACTCAAATGAAAAACAAAAGCTTTTAAAAAAAGAGATCATGACCACTGGTGGGGGCCACTTCCCATCTCCCATCCTCTTCCGGTTCTCTAGGCAGCATCCAACACAGTTGATCACCTCCTGCTGCCCACCCTACTAGCTTTTCTCTAGGTTTTGTCCTCCATCTCTCGGGGTGATCTCTCCCCCATTTCCTTTGCTGGTTCCTCAGCTAAAGCATCCTGCTAACTACAATGCTCCTCAAGGCTCTGTCCTTGGCCCACTTCACTTCAAACTCAAGGTGACTATTTGGGAGCCTTGAATACAGGTTGGCCCTGGAAGCCCTGAGCCCAAATCCAGCCCCAGACTCTCACCAGGTAAAAGCCACTTCACCTATCTGCCTCAGTTTCTTCCACTTTCCAATGGGAATAACAAGGGCACCCGCTCCCCAGAGTTGTTGTGAGAATCTAATCTGGACGGCATGTATGACATTTCTTTAGATTAGCTCTTTACTTTGAATCACTCCAAAGCCCCAATCCTCTATTGTTTGGGATTCTTCATGCCTGTTGTTCATTATGGCAAAGTCATATTTCATCACATCCACGAATTGCAATTTAATTAGCTATTTCCCAATTGGTGGGCACAATTTATTTCCACATTTCACTATGTCAGATCATGCTGCTGTGAATATTTTCATAAAGATTCATCTTTTGCTGCAATAATATCCTTGGGGTGTTAACTTGGAAGTGAGATCACTGGATCAAAGCACAAAAACAACTTCTCTTCCCAGCTAGGTACAATCAATTCACAGCTGTCCCCACAGTGAATCACAATGCTTGAGGTTGCTGCTGTGGTGGTGGTGGTCTTCCTAGACACTCTATTACTCAATTGAATAGTACAGACTATTCAATTTGTGAAAGCTAATTTCCTGTAATTTGCATTTCTCTGATTCTTAATGGTTTTCAACAGCTTTTACATAGCTGTTGATGGGTTATGTTTCTTCCTTTAACAACTGTCTCTGTATATCTGTTGACCCTTTTTCACTTAGGAAATGGCCTGATTTGATAGATGAGCTAAAACATTATACTTAACTTAGTCTAGCTATACTGTCTGACAGGGCCTTCCATTAGAAGGTCAGCTCCTTGAGGGGAGGGGCTGCTCTCATTTGGGCCTTGCTCATACTCAGTGCTTCAGAAATGAGAGGGGATTGGTACTTTTGTCAAAGCCTTTTATTTCCAAATTTTATCTTTTTCTCTCTTATCATACTGCCTGTACTAAGGCAGGATAAAGTTCTTCCCCAGCCACAGTGGAGAGATCTCTTCCTTAGCTCATTAATCCATTTCAGTAGCATGGCTGCTCGAAGCTCATTTTCTACCAGAGAGGCTGCTATTCAGTAGCTCCAGTTATTTTTATTAAATGAAAAGCTCCTTCCTCGGTAGTCTATGTTCTGCTGTCATATACAGTTGCTTCTAAAGTCTTACTTAGAGTAAAAGCTCAATTTGAACTCAAGGTTTACAAAGTATTTACATTCATTAGCTTTTCAAGAAGCAGGTGCTATCTTTATCCCCATTTTACAGATGAAGAAACAGGGACCCAGAGAGGGTGACTTGTCCAGGGTCTTCTAGTTAGCATATACCTCGGGCCACATTTGAACCCAGGTATTCCTAATACCAAGTCCTATACACTGTTTCAGTCTACTTAACTGAGATTTCTATTTTTATGTGGTGCCAGAGAATTTTTATAATTATAGCTTGATAATATACTTATTATTATGTATCAATATAGTAATGCCAGATCTTATTTCCTATCTTTTTCATCATTTCCCTTCGTATTCTTGACCCTTGGCTCCCCGTATGAATTTTGCTATTATCTTGCCTAATTCTATAAAGTAACCCATTATTATTTAATTGGTACGTGGCTAAATCTCTTTCCTTTCTCAGCTGTAATTCTGACTCCAGATTTTGCCAACAGGACACTGGGCTGCCTTCTCGCTTTGAAACATCTTTCACCACATCAGCCCCTTATCCCCTGTACAGTTCCTTCATGGGGCATCCATTCTGGGAATGGCCCCAGGCAGATGTTTCACTCTCCTCTCAGCTATGGTTTGGATACTCTGAATCACTACCAAGGGCCGACATGGTACCTTCTCCTCCCCCTCCCATATCTGACATTTTCCTCCTTTAGAATGTTAGCTACTTCAAAGAAGCTATGGTCTTTTTGCTTGTATTTGTGTTCCTAACACATCATGCTTAGAATACAGAAAACGGTCACTAAATGCTTGTTGCCTGCTTATATTATTTGAAGGGTAGTAAATCATATTTAATACCGGATACCTCTAAGTGTTTCTTCATTACTCTAAAATTATTTTATAGTTGCAGTTACATAGGTTTGTAATGCCACCTGTACTGGTAGACTGATACCTCCATAAATACTGCAGTTTCTCATTATTATTTTAAATGGTCTTCTGCTTTCTGAGTTTTTTAAAATAATATGCTGAATTAAGACTACTCTGAGATACCACTACACACCTCTCAGATTGGCTAATTTGACTGGAAAAGATAATGAGGAATGTGGGAGGGGATGAAGGAAAACTGGGACACTGATACATTGTTGGTGGAACTGTGAACAGATCCAACCCTTCTGGAGAGCAATTTGGAACTATGCTCAAAAAGTTATCAAACTGTGCATACCCTTTGACCCAGCAAAGAGATCTTAGAGGAGGGAAAGGGACCCACATGTGCAAAAATGTTTGTAGCAGCCCTTTTTGTAGTGGCAAGAAACTGGAAATTGAACAGATGCCCTTCAATTGGAGAATGGCTGAATAAATTATGGTATATGAATATTATAGAATATTATTGTTCTGTAAGAAATGACCAGCAAGATGATTTCAGAGAGGCCTGGAGAGACTTGCATGAACTGAGGCTGGGTGAAATGAGCCAGACTAGATTATTATACATGGCAACAACAGGACTATATGATCAATTCTGATGGACATGGCTCTCTTCAACAATGAGATGATTCAAACCAGTTCCAATTGTTTAGTGATGAAGAAAGCCATATACACAAAGAGAGAGGCCTGTGGGATTTGAGTGTGGACCATAACATAGCATTTTCACACTCTCTATTGATGTTTGTTGCATTTTATTTTCCTTCTCAGGTTTTTTTCCTTGTAGATCTGATTTTTCTTGTACAGCAAGATAATTGTATAAATATGCATACATACATTCGATTTGTAATATATTTTAATATAATTAACATGTATTAGACTACCTGCCATCCAGAGGAGGGGGTGAGGGGAAGGAAGGAAAAATTTGCAACAGAAGGCTTTGCAAGGGTCAGTGTTGAAAAATTACCCATGCATAGGTTTTGCAAATAAAAAGCTCTAATAAAAAATAAAAATAAAATAATATGCTGATGACTTGTTTAGATTTTTGTACTGATGATATTACTACCTGAGTTATTTCTTTTGATTCTCCAGGGTTTTCTAAGTAATTCATGTTATACTACACCAGAAATATTTTTGCCTCCATTTCTGTCAATATTTCTTCTTTTATTTTTCCCTCGTCTTACTGTTATAGCTAACATTTCTAAGACTATGCTGAATTCTAAGCAGTAGGAAAGTTTCCATTGTTTTCTTCAGTACAAATAAGTATTTCTTGTTTTTAGATAAAGGCTTTCAATCATCATGTGGAATGTTCCTTTCATTATTATGTTTTTCCTGTCTTTTCAACATAAACAAGTACTGTATTTTATTGAATTATTTTCCTGCATGTTGTGATACAAGCAAATGGTTTTTGCTTTTTTAATTAATTTGATTTATTATGCTAATTGCTTTCCAAATGCTGAACCACCCTTGCATTACTTATATAAATCTAACTTGCTCATAATGGATGTTTTTTGATATATGGCTGTAGTCTCTTTGCCACTATTTTCTTTTGAATTCATTATCAATATTCATTAATGATATTGGTTTGGATTATTCTTTCCCTGCTTAATTTTTGTTTGCCTCCCACTTGCCTCATTGTAAGAGTGGACTAACTTGTTCCCCCTCTCACTGTCTCTCCCCAATACCTCTCCATACCACTCTTGAGGAAAGTTTATGTAAGGAGACCTTCTGTGAAAGGTTTATAATAGGGAATGGAAAAGAGCCATAGAAGATAAGGTGTGGAAAGGTTGAGATCATTTATACTGATGGTATTCTCTACATTTGTTAAATCACCCACATTTTCTTTAATATAATGCTTTATTGTTTCTATGATTTAGTTACTGATGTAATCCTTCTTTAGGATCTTATTTTAGTACCTATTTCTACCTGCATCTTTTGTTCATGTTTTCTTTACCTATTTATATGCTGTGATATAGTTATTAAAGCCCATTTAGAACTTCTGCCTTTCTGCATTTATGCGTTCTTCATACCCTGCTACAAGATCAAATTTTATATATGTCCCCTGTGAGCCTTAACATTAAGTATTATCTAATATTCTTTCAATAGTCTCTATAGGTCTGTCAAAAGCACCTTCACTAACATTCTGTAAAAGTCTGTAATTTCTTCCAATTTCGATGTTATTATATTCAATATGCCCCCAAAGAGAACATTCAAGTTTCCTCTTATCAATTCTTTACCATCTAAGTTTTTATTTTTCATTTGGGGTCATCTTTCTTTTAAATACCTGCTATGCCATGTTTGTACATTTACATTTAATCTTGATATTTCTATACAATACATGGTAACAGTGACTGTTGATATTTTAAATGATCCTTTTAAGCATGATGTATCTTCCTTGCTTCCCTCGCTACATATTTACTTTTGTTACTTTACCTTATCTAAAATAACTGTTATAACTCCTGATTTTTTAATATCCACTTGAAATTTCACATATCTTGGGTCAGTTCCCCATTATACATGGTTTATGCAACAATGAGTTATTACATCCCTTTCTTGCTCTCCAGATTTGTTTACCTTGATGAAGCTCCGGTCTGTGGTCAATTTGTTGTGTAGTGCCCTGCCTCGATTTGGCTTTTTCTAAAAGTCTTGTAACACAAATGTCCATTTAGTCAATTCTTTCTCATGAAGAGTTCTGCTGTTTTGCAGGTGGGAAATGTTGGGGCAGAGATCAATTTATCTTGCTTTTTGGAATCCCACATCCCAGATGCTTCTTTTATTTCTCATCCTCACTGAGTAACCTCATGCCATTCAAATAGATGCTTTTTCTTATGTTATTTGCTTTCTTCTAGTAACTTGTTAGAATCATTCTTCAATATCGCAGCTCTGAATTTTGATGACCATATTTCTTGAGGCTCCAAATCCCATGAAGTCTATAGCTCTGAACTCTATTCTCAGTTATTTTGTTTGATGATTTTCTGGCAGGCCAGCAGTTCCCAGTATGTCTCAGTTCTGTCTGTTGACTATCGCCTTCAACGGCAGAGATCTCAAATCTTCCATGTGTGCTGCTTTTTCTTGGCTTCGTCTTTTGTTTTTCTCTCTTTGAATTGCTCTTCTCCATCTGGTCCAGTCTTCCAGGGAATCTACTGATTTATTAAGAGTTTCTATGAAAAAACCCCAAGTTCTTGAGTCTATAGACTCTTGGTCTTTTTGTAATTTTTGATGGGAGTATGGTCCGGTGAATTAAGCATAGGTTTCACAGTGAAAAAAATCTCAATTCGCATCTTAGGTCAGCCACTTGCTATTTTTGAGGACTTTGTGCAAGTTATTTGATCTCTTGTGGCCTAAATTTCCTTATATAAAATGAAATGGTAAAACTATATGACCTTTAAGCTTCCTTCCAGTTCTAACTTTCTGACCTAAGAAAAGATAGTACTTCTAGAAACATGAACCTCTTACTGAGTTTTTTAAAAGGGTCTGGTAGTATAACCATTTTCTGTTCTGGGCATTTAATTGTTCTTCTATTACCCTTTTCTTGCAGAGATTTCTGTTCTCTTTCTGATTATCCTATAAAAGTTTATGAATTTTATCAAGGTCTCCTTTTTTGCTAACTAAGTCCTTCTCTTTGTTTCCTCTCAGATTTTCCCCCTTGAAGAAATTTTCTTCTCCTTCCCCTTCGTATAATGTCAAACACTACATACTTTGTTCTCTTTCCTTCTTCAATTCATCCCCTCATCACTTCCAAATAACTCTTTAGAAGACACAGGTAATACCACAGACTTTTTTTCCTGAAATGTTTCTAGGCCCGTAGAATTAAAAACAAACTCCTCAGTTTGGCATTTAAAGCCTTTCACGACCTGGCACTTACCTCCCCTTTACAGACTTCTTTCATATTACTTTCCATCCTGTGATCTTTATTCCAGCCAAACTGAGCCGTTTTGCTGTTGCCCAGACTGGCATGCTGCCTAGCTACTTGGGGCCTTGGCACAGGTCATTCTCCATGCCTTCCTCACTTCTGTCTCTTAGAATCCTTCACTTCCTTTGAGGCTCAGCTCAGGTGTCACTTCCTCCATGGGGCTTTCTCATCTCCCACTCTCTGCTGAGGCTCTCTTACTCCTCAAATTATCTTGTATTTATTTATCTGTATATTCCTCTGTCTCCCCCCCCCC
>JAJPUD010017954.1:0-19602 GCA_023553655.1 Myrmecobius fasciatus
TTCTTAGCACAGTGACTGGCATGTAGTAGTTATTTAACAAATGCCTATTGATTGGTTGATAGTAAGTATAAGAAGTATGATTTGAACCCAGGTTTTCATGGAATAAATTATTAAGCATTAATTAAGTGCCTTTTATATGCCAAGTATTGGGCAAGTATAGTGGATGAAAAGAAGCAAAAAGCATTACTCGTGACATCAAGGAGCTTCCATTCTAATGGAGGCAACAACATATAAAACATATACAGTAAAAAGAGGCGGTAATAAGGAATATTGTGATAAGCAAGGGAAATATGTACTTAAAACTAACTATAGGATGAACTCTCCAGGAATCTATCCCTTAAGCCACATGACTTTTCTGTTAAATACTGTGAAATTTTTCACCATTTAACCCAAAGACTAGCTCCTAAAAGTTTAAATAGAGTACTGCATTTTCTACCCAAAGTGACCTTAACTCACTAAAACTTTATTGTGCAAAATGAAAAAAAAAAAATGCATTTGACTGTGAATCTCAAAAAGGCCTGTAGTCGAATCCATTTAAATATGATTAAATTTCTTTGTCCCAATGTGTTTACCCAGGGAGGACTACAATGGTAGATGAAGCAGCTTCCACCAGGGATATTCCTCCATGAAGCTGATTCACCTGACCTCTCTTTATCCCTGTGAGTGTCCTAGAACGGTTTATAGTTACTCATTATTGTGTGCAATTGCATCATGCTGTGGATGAGGACACCCCACAAGCTGTTAGCTATATTAACTTAATAATAGATTTCAGGGTGTGATTTCCAATTAATTTCATTTTCCATATGCACATGCCTCTCCATGGGAAGCCAAAATTACAGAGTAGCCATATGGTGTCTCATAAGTAACAATTAAAACTAATTTTCTATTCTTTAACACTAAAAAAAAAATCATGTGGCTTAAATGCCATGGAGAGAATTGGAACTTTAATAGCATCTGTAGCTCTTTACTAAGAAACAGCCCCACTCACTTTCCTCGTTGAGAGGAAAGTTTCTTCCTCTGCAGGCTTTGATGGAAAATTGGGGAAATTTGTTGAATCCTTGGCTTATGAACTCTTATCAAGTCAATTCAAATCAATAAGCATTTATGAATTGCCTACTATGTTCCACATACTCTGATATGAACTTTACACTTAGAGCTCAGACACAACAAAAGGTAAAAAAAAGTCCCTGCCTTGAAGAAGTTTATAATCTAATGGGACAGATAATATGGAGACAACCATGTAGAAACAACATGTATCTAGGATGTATTATAGATAATTTCCCTGAGGATTAAGGACTGGGAAAGACTGTGCTGAAGATGGGATTTTAGCCAAGAAGTTGAAAGAAGCCACAGAAGCTAGAAGGGGGAGAGAATGCCATCCTAAGAGCTTGACAGTCTCAATGGCAAGAATGGTTGTCATCTTAATTCTCAGAGCTCTAGTGATGTGTCCTTTACTAACAGATAAATCTATGGATGTTTTACTCTTGTTTACATTTTTAATGATTAGTGTATAATTGTCCCACTCCTCAATCTATTAGCTGCAGTATTTCAAAAACAGTTAAGGTAAATAATAATAATGCAAAGGACAATTAAATTTAATAATAGATACAGATAGAGCTCTTTACAATTTGTAAATCAATTTACACACACACATGAACACATAGATATATTTTTCATCCTCACAACCATCTGTGAGATAGTAAACTAAAGCTCAGAGAGATTCAAAATGAAGGATCAGATATCTCATTTAAGTATGTAACACTGACAATGTTAATAAGAAAAATGCAAATGAAAACAACTCTGGGTAAGTTCACAACTAGCAAATTAGCAAAGATGACAAAAGATGAGAATCGTCTATGTTAAAAGGGTTGTGCGGAAGATTTTATGTTAAGATTTGGTTAGTGGAGATTATGAATTAGTCTAACTATTCTATTCTAAGAATATTTTAAATTATGTGAAATTTGAAATTATGCTAACAAAGTAACTAATATCTAAATTGACCTAGAGATCCCACTGTAAGGAATATGCTTCAAGGAAGCCAAAGACCAAAAGAAACGTACCATATACATCAAAATTCATAGCAGCAAACTTTCTAGTGGCAAAAAAAAAAATCTGGAAACAACATATACTTACTATACCTAGTGCTTGAAGAATGACTAATGAAATTGTGGTATGTGAATG
Organism: Myrmecobius fasciatus; assembly: GCA_023553655.1. Classification (NCBI taxonomy): domain Eukaryota; kingdom Metazoa; phylum Chordata; class Mammalia; order Dasyuromorphia; family Myrmecobiidae; genus Myrmecobius; species Myrmecobius fasciatus. The sequence continues at coordinate 2,182 of JAJPUD010017954.1, forward strand.
TAATTGAATATTACGGTGTTATACGAAAAGAAATATGAAAAATTCAGAAGCATAGACAAACATGTATACAAATGCAGAATGAATCAAGTCAAACTGGGAAAACAACATACATAATTAATAATGCAAATGGAACAACCAACAACAAAACCAGCAACAAAAATAGATGTTGGATAATTATAATAATATGGCCTGGCCTCTAAGACATGAGAAAATGAATCTCCTTTCCTTCTTTGCAGAAGCTAGGAATTATGAATGCAGAATATTACACATACTGTTAGACTAAGCTAATGAATAAGGTGGTTTTGCTGAACTTTCTTTTCCCCTTTTTCTTTTTTAATTCGTTGTGATAGCTCACTGAGAAGGGCAAAGAAAACGGCTTTATTTGGAAATAAAGGTGACTTCAAAAGGAAAGATATCAAAAGACATAGAATGAAGTGTTGTGTTTTTTTTTAAATACTATCTGGGACATATTTAAACCCAGATCTTCCTCACTACAGATTCAAAACTGTCAACTGCCACCAAATAGCTAGGTTTTTTAAGCAGGGGAAAGAATCATATAAGCCAAGAGTGACAAAGAGAGACAGAGAAAATTGCTACTTTGGAAAGTTAAGCCAATTTGCAAATTAGATGGATGGTCTCTCTCACTTATAATTTCCTCAATTCTCAAGCATGCAATTTCATTAAATTCTTCAGCACTTGAAAGGAAAAAAAATCACTATTTGGAGGGTGGAGGGCTTACTCAAAATAAACAGTGTAGCAGAGAAAAAAGATATCTTATTTGGGGGAGGGGTTCAAATACTAGCTCTTCTTCCTATTACATTCATAACCTTGGGCAAACCATTTTCTGTCTTGGCCTTTGGTTTTCTCATCTGAAAAATGAGGAGTGACCTCTGAGATTTTTTCAAGCTCTAAATCTAGAATCCTGCTTTACTTACACATTCTCACCATTTAAACAGCTTTCTATCCTCTGGGCCTGAATGCAATTGAGTTTTTGTTGAATTAGAAAAGCATTGAAAACAGGGACTCTCCGCAGAAATACTAAGAAATATGCTGAAAAATCAACAATAATAACAATAATAATGGTTACAAACTATTGTTATGATCAATAATTGCAGTAAATTGTTCAATGGTATAATTTCTGATTAAAAATATTTTTAACAATGACACAAACTTAAAAGTCTGCAAACATCTCTCAAATCTGTAATAAATCAAGCCCAGAATCCATTTTTTTATCCAATTAAAAATCTGGAGGTACTTCTCCTTCAAAGTTGGTTCTTGAAAGTAATTCCAGATAATTATATGGCATATAAGCTTATAGTCTAAAAGAAGCCTCCTTATTTGAAGGGGGTTGTCAAATGGTCAATAAGCCCTTATTGATTGTCCATTATTGCCAAACCCTTGCTAAGTATCTTGTTCAACTGTCAACTTTCAACATTTTCTATAAAGCAAGAAAGATCATCACTTCATTTTTTCTGCCTACTTTGCCTATACCCACTGGCAACACTGGGAGTTAGTGCCCAAAGCAAACAGACTCAGCTGTGGTAAATATTAACATAGTTGTATTCTTTCTCATTCAGAAAGCAAGATGCTAAGAGACAAATTCACTCCCCAGAAACAACATATTTTCCACAAGGGGCTTCCCTGCAATCCTCAGGCATTTGGGATTTGACGACAATTCATCAAGTAGCCTTTGACAACAATCACTATAACATTTACTTAGAAAAGAAATATAATAATCCAATGTCTTTGTTAACTGCCTGTGGCTAAAGAGTCCACAGACATTAAGAAAAGCAATGGTTTACTCCAAACCCATATTTCTAGACAACCACAATGAAATTAGGCCATGTACTTGGTTATCTTGACATCTCTCATGCACTGTTAATTAGTGATCTCCAACTCATTCACAGATAGCACTTCACACTAATAAACCCTGAAAAACTCTTGGTTGAAAAAACAGAAGCGACTTTCTTCCAACAAAGGAATAGCACATCCTCTCACTCCCCATTACATCATTTTACCTGTTTCACTAAGAAATGAAACAAACAAAGATAAGCTCCAAGCTTAAGGACTCGGACATATTCTGGCAAAAATAAATATTTGGACAAATGCTCTCTCAATTTAGAGTGAATCTCCTTCTCTTTGGAAAGACAAAATCAAGCCTTCTTGTTGCCCTATGTATCTCCAATGGGAAATGTAGAAATCAAGGTGGAAATGTGATTTGGGGAATGTTTTTTTCCCATTTATTATCATGTGCTAATTATTTGAAAATATCTATATAAATACATGTGAGCATGTATGTTCAATAAATGCTTCTCAAATTCCCAGAGTTTCTGTAACTTGAGTATCTTTAAATACCTTTTCCTCCTTGTTCTCCAGGAGTTAGGAGATATCCTATACTGGCATTGATTTGAAATGACTATCACATTGGAATTACTATTTTCTAGTCCTAGATCTACTAAAGAGTACTGGAAAAGAAGGTAAGTCATGATATATTGGCCCTAATTGTTTTGGCTTTCCAAATAGGCAATGCTTATGAAGTATCTAAACATGAAATTATCCAGATTTGTGTGTTTTAATTCTCCCTTCTAAAAAATCCCAATGTATTTTAGGAGCAGATGAATTTTACCAACTTAACAGTCTCTTACATTTTGCAAACAGACCATATTGCCAGAAGTAAAAGCATATGTATCGTGCATTTAAATGACTTTGCCCTGGTGCATTGCATCAAATGTACTAGGTCCGAGGTATGTGTATATAGGTATATGTGTGTGTATGTAATATATATACATATATATGTATGCATGCATATATATACACACAAATCCATGTATGTGTATATTTCACAAAGCTGATTTACATGTTTCACTGACTTTTTTTCCCAGTTGGCATGTGCTTAGATCTTTATTTTAAACTTGGATTTCATTTAGAGTTTCAGCAAACTGGAAAGCAGTCTGTATAACACAGGGAAAGAAATATATCGGCATGATGTGATACATTAGCAAAACTGGACTGAAGCCAGACACCACAATGACAAGACTGAGATTCACTATAAAGGAAGGACAGGATAAAAATGGCTAAATAAGAGTCATCTTATGCAGGCACTCTTCCATCCTTCTCTAACCATCTGGACTTGGAGAGAAATATACTCAGAGTCATTATAACTCAAAAGGCTCCTACTACGATAAGGTACCTTTTAAATGATAGTAATTTAAATAATTAGCATGAACATATTATGCCTTTTGTAGTATTCTAAAAGCTGCATTTTCTTTTCTTATTTTATTGACTATTTTACTCGTTTTATGGTATCATTGATGGGGGTACTCCATCATCCTTTATGGTGCAGATTACTGCTCATCCATGCTTCCTTATCATGTGTAATTCTTGGCCATGTTTTCCCATAAATCCTCCTAATGCACTGGAAACTTTCTTTTTGGAGTAGAGATTCTCAACTTGAGATCCACGGTTTTTTAAAAATTTGATAGCTATATTTCAATATAATTGGTTTTTTGGTAATCCTCTGTACTTATTATTCCTTTAAAATCAATTCTACGAAAGAATCCATAGACGTATTCAGACTGCCAAAATAGGTCTATGACAAAAAAAGTTAATAACTTCTTTTCTAGGATATCTGGATATTCAATGATACCAGTGCAACACCTAAGTGGTTACCACTATTCTCTCTTTATGATAGGTTTATTATTTCCTTTTCTGATCATTTATTTCCTGAAAAACAGGATCAAAGTTTGAAAGGTAGAAGAGATCATAGAGATCATCTTTCTACTCCATATTCCATTTCTCATTTTCAAATTCTTGCTGTCAATGTGTTGCAGTATATTGCTTTGCGTTATATATCTCTCCGTCAGCCTTTGAATGGCCTGGTTTTGAATATTAATTCCTTGAAAATATAACAAAAGAACAAGGTTCTGAGCAGTGTTACTTCACAAAATAAGGAAGAGGGAAGGGAAAGGAGGATGAGTATTCAGGGGATTTAGTACTGAGTTCCAGCTTACTCAATTCATCTCAAGGTGGAAATGGCATTCATACTCCAAAAACGGGAATGCTATTCAATCATTTTTCAGTCACATCTGACTCTTCATGGCCCATCTTAGGGTTTTCTTGGCAAAGATTCTGGAATAGTTTGCCATTTATTTTTCCAACCCATTTTACAAATGAATAAACTGAGGTCAACAGCACTTGCCCAGAGTCACACAGCTCATATGTGTTTGAGGCCAGATTTGAACTCAGAAAGATGAGTCTTTTTGCCTCTAGGCCTCTTGTGGCACCTAACTACCCATATTGAGTTCAAACACCACTTTTTACAGATGCAGAAACAGATACTTCTCAACTGTCACTTCAAATATGCCAGTAAAAACTGATTTTCTCAATATTCTCTTTGGCTCTTAAAGCTACAAAAATGATATTTATAGACTCTGTGAAAAAGACATTTAAAACAAGGGTTACATTTACAAACATTCTCCATTTACCATGAACAAAATCTAAAATAATAGCTAACATCCACTCTTTTAGAAGTTTTAAGGGCTGCTGTGAGGATTAAATGAGACAACATATGTAAGGCACTTGGAAAACATTAAAAGCACTATATAAATGCTAGCTGTTATGAATGTCAAAATTATATAGTCTCCATAAGGGAGAAGGTTACAGAGATAACTCTCTCCAGTGATCTATAAAGTAGAAATTCTAGAAAAATGTTAAACAGGAACACAGGAACATATATACTAAAAGGAGATATCTTGTATAAGATCCAAATAAAAGAAATATCATTAATGACAAGAACTTCTGAATACATTTCTTTTTGTAGTATGATATGGTGAAGAGATAAATGGAATGATTGAAAACTTGAGTTTAAATCTTGCCTCTGAAAAAATGAACTGAATAATCATGGGATATTCATTTAGTTGGGATAAGTTAGGATGCCTCCAGCATCTTCTAAGATGATATGCTATAGATAATAATAGTTAACATTTATATAGTATTTATTATATGCCAACCACTATGCAGAGAAGTTTACAAATAATATCTCATTTGCTCCTCACAATAACCCTGGGAAGTTTTTGTTTGCTTATTTCAGTTATGTCTGACTCTTCATGATGCAATTTGAAGTTTTCTTTGGCAAAGATGCTGGTATGGTTTGCCATTTTCTTCTCTTTGCACAGAGGAGGAAACTGAGGCAAAGAGAGATAAGTGACTTTCCCAGGGTCACAGTGCTATTATTGTCTAAGACCAGATTTGAACCAAGGAAGAAAAATCCTGCTCCTAGACCCAACACTCTGTCTTCTGAGTCACCTAAGGGCCCCTGGGAGGTAGGGGCTATTCTTATTATTACACATCTTATACATGACAAAACTGTAACAAATAGGAATTAAGTGACTGGAGGAAAGTGAATCAAATGTGAAGAGATTTTTTTCCAGGTCAGAAAACTAATAATTTGGACTCAGGTTTTCCTGATTTCAGGCCCAGAACTCTATCTTTTGAGTCATCTACTACATCAGTAATCATTGAGGAAGTTTTCTCTGTAGGAATTCCCACACCAATGAAATCAATGGTCTAGATACTATTCCCCCATCAAATGCTGATAACAGGTTAATAGATTAAGCCCTGGAACATTATAAATAAATATTATAATAGGAAAATAACTGTTCTAACCACCCACACTAAAAAAAGTTGAAGAAAAAGATATATTGTCATTACTTGGTACATTTGAACAGTCAACATGTTAGATCAATATTTCCAATATGTGAATTTTATAACAGGCTGCATGTTGATAATGAAATTAGCCAAAGAATTGAGTAAGGAGAGAAGAATGAGTAGAATTGTCTTGGAAATATGGGTATCCTTTTTACAATACTGAACTTCTTGCCCATGTTACCTTCCATCGCTTTAATACACATATTCTGTGGTTATTTTCTCCACTTAAAAAACAATGAAGAAGAAAAAGAAGAAGGAGGAGGAGGAGGAGGAGAAGGAGAAGGAGAAGAATAATTAGAAGAATTAGGAGAAGAATTAGAAAATGAATTAGAAGAAGAAAAAGAAGAATTAGAAGAAGAACATAGTATTTAAATGGTCTATTTCATTTGCATTGTTCTAATTAAAGATAGCTTTATGTTTGATAAAATAATATTATTTGCTAAAATAATAAAATTTAAAATAATATTTTGTTTGCTAAAATAAAATTATAATTGTCTTGCCTAAAATAAATTTATAATATAAACCTGAGGTAGATTAATAGATATCAAAATTAAAACCCATAATTTACAAGGTATTATATGTTCTTCATTTTCAAAGAGGACCAATGACATCACAGAGTGATATCTTAACTTGCATGTGAAATGGATTTAAGTGTGGAAGAGTTGCTTAAAGTCATCAGCCTAATTCTCTCATCCAGAGCCATCAAAGTCTAAACGCAAGGCCAAAGTTAAAACAACTAAGGAAGGCAGGGGGTGCAGTGGATGACCTTGGCCTCTTCAACATCTGACCAACTCTAAGGACTCCAGACCACCTCTACAAGATTAGAATAAATTGCTTTTATCCACTTATTTCACTAGGGGAGGTCTTCATATGTTGAAGTAGGCACATCCCCCTAATTCAACAACATGTTTGAGGCTCATCAGTGACCATTAATCTGGTTTAGACCATCTTCAAAGATAGTTTTACTAAGGTATGGTCAATGTATATGATTTTGGAGCCACAGATGAGAGTTTAATAGGTGAGTTACTGTTGATCCAGAGAAGCCTTTAAACACCTTAGTACCAGGATGCTTTCACCTACCTATTATGGTCTATCTTAACTATAGATAACTTTAATAAAATTCTCACTAAAGGAAATCTTGAAGGAGGATGCTTAGGGACCAAAGGGTGGATACAGATCTCAGGGCTAAGGTCCAGACTTCCAAGAAGAATAATGCCACTGAATATAGAAGAGAATTTTGTCAGAGGGGAGTCTCTCTGTTGTGACATGGCTCAGTTAATTTTTGTAAAAATGTGCAGACTTGCTAATAGATAGGCTTAGTACAGTTTAAAATAAATTAAGTTCATCTCCTGAACAACTGGGTTAGGAAGAGTGTAAAAAAACCTCTTCCTACTCTTCTAAGTAGAAATTTTCGCATAAATGATATATCTATTTTTTTATTGCAAGCATATGCTTAGGTACTCTTAGCCCAGTGAAAATGTAATATTAGAGGGTATCTGTATATCTCAGGGGAGGCAGATGAGAAAAAGAACAGTTTCTTAAGTTTTAAAAAATGGTCTTAGATCTCCACAGGTTTTAGTGGCTTGAGAGTCATTGAATTTTATAGAACTATAAATCTTTTAAGAAACATCCAATGACTCACCAAAAAGCATCTATCATTCAAATATAAGACCTGATGGACTGCTTCACTGAGGAGAAGCTATTCATTAATGATGTTCCTTTGTATGCAAAGAGACAAGTGAATTCACTAATAGACTACAGAACAGAAATTAAATCTCAGCAGAATAAACCACAAGTTAAATGGTACAAGTGTTGAACATGGAGTCTGAAAGACCTGAATTCAAATGTAGCCTCAGACACTACCTCTGTGACACTGAGTAAGTCACTTAACATTTCCTCAACTGTAAAATAAGGATAGGCAGTGAGGTGATTCAGTGGATATAATTTTGGGCCTAGAATCAGGTAGACTGATTTTCCTGAGTTCAAATCTGGCCACAGATAGTGATTAGGTATGTGACTCTGAGCAAGTTATTTATATACGGTTTGCTTTAGTTTCCTCACATATGAGATAAGCTGGAGAAGGAAATAATAAACCAATTCAGCATTTCTACCAAGAAAACCAAAATGGCAACACAATTGAGTCTGACCCAATGGACATGACTAAACAAAAAAGAGGTCAATAATAATACCTGTGCCCCAGGTTACTTTTGAGGAGCAAATGAAATACAGTTACTATCTGCAATCACTGAGCAAGTCATTTGATTTCTGCTTGTCTTAATCCACTGGAGAAGGAAATGGGGAATGACACAATACCTTTGCCAAGAGAACCTCATTGAAAGGATGATCCAAGGGGTCACAAAGATTTGGACATTACTGCCTCACTTAATAATAATAATGTTCCCTCCTATATAGTAGGTGCTTAATAAGTATTTATTTCCTTCTTTTAGCATTCTACTGTTTCTTGAACTTATAATTTAATAAATTTTTATTCTTAACTTTAAATTTTGCACTTCCTTATAATTTAAATCACCTCTTTCCTTATGAGTCTTGTATTAGGATTTCCCACTATAAATGGAACGTATATATGTGTGTGTGTGTGTGTGTGTACAAAATTATATATTGTATATATAAATACATGTATAAAGTCATATTTTATTAATGAAGTGCAACAGATTTTAGAAAAATAGAAGGAATATTTTGCAAACATTATCTGATTTGATCCTTACTAAAACTAGGTAGAGTGCTAGGCCTGTCAGCAAAAAGGCTCCTCTTTCTGAGTTTAAATCTGGCTTCTGACACTTACAAGCTATGTGACACTGGGCAAGTCACTTAACCCTGTTTTCCTCAGTTCCCTCATCTGTAAAATGAACTTGAGAAAAAATGGTAATCCCTCCAGTATCTTTGCCAAGAAGGTCACAGAGAGTCAGACATACAGAGCCCTGAAAAAGAAGCTACTAGTGTTATCCCCATTCTAACAACTGAACAAACTGAACTTAAGTGATTTGCACAGGATGGCACAATTAGTATCTGAAAGCCAAATTAGAATTTGTCTTTTTCAGCCTCACACTATAGTCACTGAATCCTTAGCTACCTTTACTACAGACATCTGACAATTTCTTAAAAGAAGAACACCAAGTTTCCCTTCAGGACAAATATATTGGATTTCTTCAAATTTCTCATATTTCATATTGAATTGGAGTTGTTAGGAACAAGTTCAAAATGTTGACCATGGACAGATTCATAAACAGCCAATGAGCTTTACAGAGGATTAATATTATATCTTTGTAATATATTCAAATACATATGCCAGAATTTGCCAGAAATTGAAATTTTAAAAAATCAATGTTTACCACAATAAGAAATTTAAACATCTGAGTATGGTAATCAAACTAGGTGCTGATCTTCTGGATCCACTGAAAGGCTTTCAGGGACCTCACATAAGCCTCGAGCATACTTTGAGAACCACTAGATTAAGATATTTTCTCAAAGAATTTCAACTCAAAAGCATCAGGAGCAACTTTTGAACCCTGGTTTTCCTAACTTTCCAAACAGATAAAACTTTTCTATTTTTAATTAACAAGCATTTGATTCACCAAGTACCTACTATGTGCATGGAAATGAAATGACAAATCAAAACCAAAACAGTTCCTGCCTCCAAAGAGCCCAAGTTTTTCCGAGTTAAAATAAATAAATGTGAAATTGTTACCATGAGAGATATCCAAACTTTATATAGTCAGTAGAGTGTGAGTCATACTTGATACAAGTTACAGATATTTGAGGCCTTTCTTATAAGAAACACCAGTTCTGCCTATTTCAATAGTATATAAGTACCACACATTTTAATACTACATTAGTATTACTATTATTAATCTCAAAATTGTTTGCTGACATACATTCCAGTGCTTTTATTTTTCATGCCAATGATTCAGAGGAACATTTTGTTCATTTCGAAATGTAATCTGCTTGGAAAGGCACTGATTTAAAGGGCACTTGGGAATTGAAGCACAAGAGGCACATCACACCTTGCCCTCTGCTTAGATTGTCAGTTTTTCCCTTTGATCATTCTTTGCACTTGAAGAACCCAAAATTGATTTTCCCCAGTTGAACTAATGTAGAACAGGGACAATGTTTTATTAAAGATGTTTCAGTCCCCTAGCATAAGCCTACTCCTTTATTTATATACAAAGAAAATCTGCCTTTTTGTTCTTGTGAAATGTTTTCAGAAAGGACCATTCTCTAAAGTTAATTCAATTGTACCAAAAAGAAAAAGGGAGAAGAGAAAAGCCAGCAATGGAAACCCTATTAATCGTCTCGGCCCAGAATGAAGATGTGTGCTGATCAGCTCTCTCAAGAATAGGAGCACAAATTAAATTCCACCAAAATGTAAAAACAAGACCTTGGAGATAAGTCTTTCGTGAGTTTTGTTGTCCTTGAGAGAGGAACCGTGACGGGGAAAGATCTGAGGATTTGGAGGCATTGAACTTGTTACAATTTAAGAAACTAATTTGTGAAATCTACATGTAAAAAAGGATATTTTTAAAAATAGAAAATGATGACACAAAAGAAAATAGAATAAAGAACTTCCAAAAGAATGCAAAATGGGGGGAAAATGAGTAGACGCCATTGCATTTGGACAAATGATAATTCAGTTTTGAACAATGATAATAATTTAAGTTTAAGTCACCAGTAAGATGTAACAATAGAAATGAAAGAAAAGCTGAAAAATAAGCAGATGATTGAAGCAGTCCTTTGAATGTGAACAATTGCTCTGATTCTATAATAGAAGAGAAGAATTACTATGCTCCACCTAAGTAAATAAAAAGAAGAAAAAGCCTGCAGCATCTATGGAAACAAAGCTTCTCTAAAGTCAAATAGTATCAAAATATATCAAATATAGATCAAAACACATTAAGTAAATACTCTTAAAAAGTAAACTTTCTTTAAAAAAAACTATCATTGTTCCTTCTGTTTCACTGTAAAAACGTGTTTCCTAAAATAGCAATATGATTTAGGATGTTTTCCAATTTATTTGGAAACATTCTAATATATATTTATATGAGACACTCTAGTGAGATAAAACTAGACTAGAAAAGTTTAGCTTATGTGCCTATCATCATCCTTCATGTTGTCACGTGATTGACCCATCTTTTCTTTTTACTGAATATTTCCCTGATACTTTGTTTGTTGACACTATCATTCAGTGTTTCTTATTGGTTAGATGTGACACCCTGCTTACATCCATCACAGACCTCTCTGTTATCCTTTGTGCAATACTCAATTTCAATTTTTCAGACACGTTATATTCCAAGCTTCACAGGAAACTCCCATCAAAATGCTGGTATTTTTTAAAATGAGCCTTTGTTTCCAGGAAAAACGTGGAGTCATTAAAGTATTTTTGCTTTATTAAAAAAAAATAAGAATGTTAATTAATTCTTAATATTTGGTGGAATAAATACTCAGCTTGGAGAGAGAAAACCTGTCCCAATATCTCATAGGCTAAGCATCCCTGGGCAAGTAGAAATGGGATCCAGTTTTAATACAGTGTTAGGAATTGAAGTGAACCCGGAAGAAATTGATAAGAGTGTGGAGTGGAATCCAATTGGATAACTTTTAAAATGAAGTTTAGCAGTAAAGGGAAGGAAAGAGATGAAATGGCAGTTGTATGGGATAGGATTTTGTAGATTCTAGGGAGGCACGTTTGTAGGCAGAAGGTAAAGAATTGTTGGTAAGAAAGAGAATGAAGACAACTGATATAGAAGAAACTTAGTAAATGATGAATTTGCTGAAAATTAGCTTGTAGTAACCCTAAGGGTTTCCTTTAAAATTGAAGTGCCCACAAAATGCAAACAACATATTTGCTACAAGATACAAATACTGGCATCCCCCTCCAACAGCAAGGGCATCCACAGGACAGATAGAAACAAAGGTCTGAATATCACACTAAATCATGCTCTGAGTGATGAAAATATAAAATCTCAATCCTTATTAATAATATGACTAACCACACTGCTAATAATCAAGATTATATTAAAAAAGAGTTGTCATCAATTCCTAACAGGTTAGCAATTCATACCATGTTCTCTTATACCCCACACCTTCAAAGTTATTATAATTATAATGATAATATTAAATCCAGTCACGTTAACTCTAAACTGTACCATCTCAGACATGGGTAAAAAATGAGTATAGATAATTGCAAAATTCTACTTTTTATTTTAAAAATTCTTCAAAATTTGGTTCAAACTTGTAAACCACTATAAACTTGTTAAACAGAGAAAGTGATGAATTACCTATTGATATTTTCTAACCTGGGCTTTTATAATTATAACTGATAAGAAGTTAGGATAATAAATTCAACACTGAAAGGGATTAAAAGTCATCAGTCTCAAATTGTTTCACTTTGCCCATGAGGAATCAGAGGCTCAGAAAAAGAAAACGTAAGGCAGCAAATAGTAATCCAGCATCTGAACCCAGCTTCTTTAATTTCAAAACCAATCCACGTTCCATGACATAATATGATCTGTCCTATAAAAAAGGCTTTAAAAAGATTTTTTTTCATTCAAAATTATAGACACAAGAGGGTGCAGTGTCAACAGGAGAGGGAGTTATATGCTGGCCTTTTCATCCTCAACTGTGCATCCAAGTCACAACTCCCCTCCACCCCCACATGTCACACTGGGTAAAATATATGAGACTGTATCACAGAAGTCGCCCAAATTCTCAATAGTGAAATGGAAAGAGAATAAAAGAAGGCATGCTGTGTCTGGTTTTATAAGAAATCCATAAAATAAACTGAAAATTTTTTCTGAGTTTATTTACAAAAGTAGTGCACAACAGTTTTTATTATCTAATTAAAAAAGATGGCTTTAAAGAGATATTTCTCATTCACAAACATATTGAAGCATTTTACATTTTAAACAGCATAGATGAATTTAGATATTTAAATTCATTGTGCTCTCCTTTGAAGATGCAGTGATTTGTGGAAATATCAAAAATGATATCTTCTATTTCAGAAAACTGTTCTACTCTCTTAGGTAAAGATTATCTCAAAGAAATCCTACCATATTCTATTGCTAGTTGCACATACCAACTCTTGATTTTAGAAAAAAGTCAGAATGAGTGTTATTTTCATTTTGCCAATTAAATAAAACTATCTTAGATATTATAGCCTTTGAAGGTTAGAAACAAGAGTCAGGTTAGAAGTTCCTATATGCAATGGTAGAAAGTATATATTGTCAGTTTGAGAGAATGTAATATGAATAACTCATTTAACATGAATCTAAAACTTCAAATGCTATTTTTAGAAGTCACTGCATTTTATTTTTTTCAAAAGAAATTTTGTCTTCAATGGCAAAATAGTAATGAAACCAAATAGTAGAAAATATATCTGATCATCACCTAGAGTAAAAATGCTAGAACAACACAAACGAAAAGGGTCTACCTAATATTCCCAACAAGTGGTCCTCTGAACTCTCTTGTTGCCAGAAAACTCACTGCTTATTCAGTATCACTTTCATTTCTGGGAATTTTTTCCTTATCCCAATATGAACCCATACATGCACTGATGTACCCACAGGATGGTATCTCTGGAGTTAAGTTAATATCATGGTATCACAATTTGAAGAAAATAATATTGCATTATCCATCCACTTTTAACCGTTCTTTTATCCAGTCTAAATATCCTTAGTTCTTCCAATCCTCATATAATTTGGTTTCAGTATTCCTCATCATGGTTACATGCCTTTGGACATGCTTCAATTTGTCATCATCCTTCCCAAAATGTGGTATGCAGAAAGGGATTTTATGGTTAATATGTGGTCTATACCATCTTCTGCCATGTGATTATGATTCTGGAAGCACACTATCAGATTAGTACTTCATTTGACCTGGACATCATACTTTTAATTATTGTAACCTAATATTCCATTCCTTTTCTAGTTATAATATCTCACTGTTGACTCATTGAATCATAAATTCTCACAGTTGGAAAAGCCCTCAGAAGTAATCCACACAGAATCCAAAAATATGCTGTAGCACTCAGTTTTTATTCCTAAGATTTCCAATGATATGGAACTTATTACCTTCCAAAAAGTCAACTCTATTTTTCAATAGCTCTAATTTTGAGGCAAGTTTTCCTTATAATAGGCTTAAATCCACCTCTCAGAAATTTCCATAAGCACTTTAAATGTGTACTAATATTGTATCTGCAATATACAATGTATAAAGTTCTTATACTATACATATTGTCATATTAAAAAGATGGATAAGACATATATTCTCTCACCTCCAGAAGACTGCAATATATAATTAATAAAGGACAAAGACATAAAAAGACATAAAAGAAAACCTTATCTGTCTCTTTCACTTTATGTTTTACTAAAACAAAAACTTATCTCAAAATTAACCTTAAGAAGTTGACATGGCAACTGTTACTATCTTCATTTACAGGTGGACAAACAGAGCCTCACAGAACCTATATGACTTGCCTAGGACCTCATAATTAAGTATCAGAGAAAATATTCCAGCACATATCTCCTGCATCCAAGGTCAGTACTCTTTTCATTATTCCCTTATGTATAAGGTCTTTATTATAGAACTTTTACTCACTGTACTCCTAGCTCAGGAAACTTAGAAAGAACAACAAAGGCAATAGCAAAATCTGCATTGCAGCTACACTTTCTCATCTTACTTAGACTTTGGTCTTGAAATCATGCCTGAGGATGGAATGCCAGGAGGAGAAAATGTACAAGCTCATTTTGGTATGCTAAACTATGTTGTACAACAGTACACTACACATTGGCAACCTCCTCTGAGACCTTATATCCAGCATTTCTTTCCCTTCCCTTTGTGACCTTTAGTTGACTTCCATTCAAGAAAATATCCTTTTCTTCTTTTCAATGCCTCCATTCTCTTCCCCAAATGATGTGAATAACCTAAGTGTTTTCTGATTACACAAAGGTTTGTAAAACCTGGGCTTTTTTTCAACAGCCATATAATTCATATGGATCTCAGAATGAATGAACACTTAGGAAAGAGGTCCCTCTAATTAAATATGGATTCTCCTCACCAACATTGTACAAAATCTTGATTAATGTCATGAAAAGGAAAAGAGGAGAAAAAAAATCATCCAAGTACCATGGACAGCACTAACACTGGTTCCCACACTCCAGTACTCTCTTCAATCTGTTCACATACTCCTATTCACCCAAATGGAAATGCGTTCATTTTCCAAGCTTTTCATCTATAACAGGTAGTCTATTGCTGTTCTCAGAGTTTGCATTCACTATTCCACTAGATGTTCACTTTAAACATTTTAACTAATTTTGCCTTTATAACTACATTTTGGAGGTGAGTTAGCATGTCAGAGTGATTAGCTCCAGGCACCTCATCTCTATGAAGATAACCTGCTAGTCTAGATCAAACCTCTGTTCTAACCTCCAATCTTGAATTTTCAACTGTTTTATTAATTATTTCAAGATGAATGTTCTCTAGAAATATTTAAACTTGCCATGCCTAAAACTGAACTCATTATATTTTCCTCAAAATCTTATCTCTTTCAAATCTCATTACTGTTGAGTGTACCACCATCTTCTCAATCTTCCAGGCTTGAAATCTAGGCACCATACTCAACTTTTAATACTTTCTTGCTCCCCCCATATCTACTTGTGTCAAGTCCTTTCATAATAACATATTTCATTGAATGCATGTCCTCTCCTCTTGCTCTCTACCAATTCTCTAAGAGTTTAAGCTAAAAATAGATGTCAGGTTCCTTTAGTAGTATCCACAAGAACATTTCCTATATTGATGAAATCACAAGTTCATTATTGTTACCCATACCCACTTTTTTTACAAGTGAAATTTTGGTGAACATTTAGGAAATTATGCAATTTTCCAATGTGAAATTATGTCATCTATCTATACTTCATTGGAAAACAATGCCACAATTTGTACCCTCTTATAAATATTTTTTCTCTTTTCTTTTGTTAAAAGATTGATTACCATCTGAATTCATTTCATGCCATTTTGGTTTTGAAACTGTTTTCTTCCTTAACTTTTAGTTTCATGCAAAGGCCTCCATTATTCCATTTTATATAAAAACTAATTTCTGACCTATATATTAAATATATCTATAAAAATATCATTTCCTCTCCCTCTCTATCCCCTATAACTTTCCTGCTCTCTCTTTCCCATTCCCTTCTGCCATCCACCCCCCCACTACATACATACACACACAGACACACACACACATTTATACAAAAGAATAAATTGTATAATGAATAAGGTGGCTGTTTTCTCAATCTGTAAAGAGATTTGTGTTTTTAATAATGAAAGACCAATAATCTCAGACTTGGAGAAAATAGGGGAAACCTCTATTTCTTTTCCCTGGGAAAATAGGGGCCAGTGGGAAAGGAATACTGCATGTTCTATCCAGTGCCTGTCAATTAGTTCTAATAAATTGTGTTTCTTTGTTACAAAAGATGACTAATTGGATAAAGTAAAATAATGGGCACTTAGAATTGACTATGATATAAAAAATAAAAGTTTTGAATAAAACTTAAGTTTAAGGACTGAAATATAAAAAAAGAATTAAAAAAATAAAACTCTTTGATAAATGAGCTTCAGTATCTTTAAGGCAGAAATGCTTGCCTATTAAAAGATCCTTTTAGACTTAAATATATGGTAGGCTAGAGGGCCAAGTTTTCAAATTTATGAATTCCCATAAAATGAGGCAATTAGTAAAGCCAGTGATGAGGGACAGAAGTGTTAAATAGCACTAATTTCAGTGACAAATATCTAAGGTAATGCCAAGCACTTTCAAAATGTCTTTTTTTCTGATCTGGAGCTTCAAATTAGTTGAATGAACACATGACCAAATTCTCTCAGTTCCTCTGGATTTCACACTTTGTTTTCTTACATTCTTATATACATTAGTTCATATATTGAGACCTGGTAAGGAATAACAAAAGTAAGACACAATTCAAAACAAACTAGGGTTCTATATGACTTTGTGTTGATTTCGGTCAGCCTCTTTATCTTAGGAAATTTTCCAAACACATAATCTGCAGCCTACTCTTCCACCTGTAAGGAACAGAGTTTTCCAAGAAGAGAATCTTGATAATCAATTGCACATAAAACATAAAGGCTTTCACTATCAATTGTGATTTCTTCAGCTAGACCTCTGACTCCATCAGCTTCATGGGTGTTTCAAAGAGGTTAATTTAAGTTTAGTTTAAATTAGTTTAAACATTTGAGCTCTCCTCAAGTGGAATAGACTATCTTGGAAAATATTGCATTTCCTCTTAATGGAGGTCTTTGATCATTGGTTAAATCAGCAATAGTTGGTTATAGAGCAGAAAGAACACTTGTTCTTAGAGTGCCATAGAGTGGACTCAGTTAGGTGAACAACAACAACAATTCAAAGTCCATAGGAAAACATCCAGTTGAGGTTGGAGATGAAAAGCTGATCATCTAGTCTTTGCTGAATTTACAGAAAGGAGAAGAAAGTATGGAATCCATGCAGAAATAAATTGAAGGTATATAGTATAGAATTAAAGTGAACCCTTATTTTTATTATGAATGGCCTCATTTCAACTTCTCACCTAATTGGTATTGATGATCTTGCCCTGATCCCTTGTTTGCCTTATTCCATCAGCCAGAGGGCTCCCTAATGTTGTTTGATGTCAGAATCTAAAAAGAATTTGATAGCTAAGAAAA